>BQNB010087360.1:0-27940 GCA_026074375.1 Tanacetum coccineum
GGTCAGGTCGACCAACTAAATTATGGTGTTTTCATACATTTTTGAACGTTTTATACGTTTCGTCAGTCTTTTTACGCTTTTGTTTGTTTTTTCCCTTTTTTTACGTTCTCTTCCGATTTCTTACGTTTTCGTCTGTTTTTTTTACGTTTTCATCCGTTTTTTTACGTTTTTGTCCGATTTCTTACGTTTCGTCCGATTTCTTACGTTTTCGTCCGTTTTTTACGTTTTCTTCCGATTTCTTAAGTTTCCGTCTGTTTTTTTTCGTTTTCGTCTGATTTCTAACGTTTTCGTCCGTTTTTTTTTCTGTTTTCGTACTATTTCTTACGTTTTCGTCCGTTTTTTTACGTTTTCGTCCGATTTCTAAAGTTTTCGTCTGTTTTTTTACGTTTTCGCCCGTTTTCGTCAGATTTCTTACTTTTTCGTCTGTTTTTTACGTTTTCGTCCGATTTCTTACGTTTTCGTTTGTTTTTTTACGTTTTCGTTCGATTTTTCACTTTTTCGTCCGATTTCTTACGTTTTCGTTCATATTTTTACGTTTTCGTCCGATTTCTTACGTTTTCATTCGTTTTTTATGTTTTCGTCCGATTTCTTACGTTTTCGTCCGTTTTTTACGTGTTCGTCCGATTTCTTACGCTTTCGTTCGTTTTTTTACGTTTTCGTCCGATTTCTTACGTTTTCGTCCGTTTTTACGTTTTCGTCCGATTTCTTACGTTTTTTTTTCCGTTTTCGTCCTGTTTCTTAAGTTTTTGTCTGTTTTTACGTTTTCGTCCGTTTTTGTCCTATTTTTTACGTTTTCGTCCGTGTTTTCTCGTTTTCGTTTGTTTTTTTACGTTTTCGTCCGTTTTCGTCTTATTTCTTACGTTTTCGTCCGTTTTTTTCGTTTCCGTTTGTCTTTTTACATTTTCGTTCGATTTCTTACGATTTCGTCCATTTTTTTTTACTTTTTCGTCCGGTTTCTTACGTTTTCGTCCAATATCTTAATTTTTCGTCCGTTTTTACGTTTTTGACCGATTTCTTACGTTTTCATTTTTTTCCGTTTTGGACGTTTTCTTTTGTTTTTTTGACCATTTTCTTCGTTTTCTTACGTTTTATACGTATTTATTCATTTTAAAAACAGACCAAAACGTAAAAAACAGACGAAAACGTAAGAAAACAGACGAAAACGAAAGAAAACGGACGTAAATATAAAAAACAGACGAAAACGTAAGAAATCGGACGAAAACGTAAAAAAACGGACGAAAACGTAAAACATCGAACAAAAGCGTAAGAAATCTGTCGAAAACCTAAAAAACCGAACGAAAACGTAAAAAAATGGAGGCAAACGTAAAAAACGAACAAAAAGTAAGAATTCGGACGAAAACGTAAAAAACAGACGAAAACGTAAAAAAACAGACGAAAACGTAAGAAATTGAACGAAAACGTAAAAAAAAAGACGAAACATAAGTAGATAGACGAAAACGTAAAAAAAGGGCGAAAACGTTAGAACTATGATGAAAACGTAAAAAAATGGACGAAAACGTAAAAACGGACGAAATCGGGCGAAAAAGTAAGAAATCGGACGAAAACGTAAAAACACAGACGAAAACATAAAAAAGACGAAAACGTAAAAAAAACAGACGAAAACGTAAGAAATCGGACGATAACGTAAAAAACAGACGAAAACGTAAGTAATCGGACGAAAACGTAAAAAACGGGCGAAAAGGTAAGAAATATGACGAAAACATAAAAAAACGGACAATTCATATACTTCTTCTCTAGAGAAGAAAAACAAGTCATTTCATCTAGGAATTAAAACAGAAAAACATGAAATTTTTTCCACAACTAAACACCACCTTAGATTTTTGATAAGAAAAACATGAAAACTTGGCAAAACCTATTTAAAGCTTCTGAAAACTGGCATTTAGACTTGATAACAGCTTATGGAAACCAGAATGATCAATAAAAACAGCACTAACACAATTTCTTGTTAAATATCTTATTCCAAACACTCTTTTCAAATCGTGAAAACTAATTTTACTACTAATGCCGATTTATGATAAGCTGAGATCCTCTAAAAATGATTACAGCTATGGTATATTTAAGGACTTTTTAAGCAATTAGCACAATTCAATATCAAAACGTATGAGCAGATTTGATATTTTTCGGACAGATTTAGATAAAATTAACTAAAAACACTTTTAATACTAAAAGGCATAAAACATATTAAGCTACATTAAGCAGAATAAACATATGATAAGCAGATAAAAAGCAAGCAATAAGCAGAATGATAAGAAGATAAGTATATAAGTTAAAAATTGAGGATAAAGGGAAATCTAAATCGATACCTAGCTCAAACTAAGGATCTTATATGCTCTAGGAGCTTATCTTACAAGCCTCCTAGCTGGTTAATAAAACATGCTGGTGTTGGTTATAAGCCCTTCATGATTGTCTTATCTTCCAATAAGGTTGAGGTATTATTTGAGAGTGATTAATGAAACAGAAAAGCTTAGATAAGCTTTTGAGAAAGCTTATCAAAGAAACACAAGTATATAAGAGCTTATTAAACTTATTTAAATGTCTTGAAAACAGATTAAAGCTGAATTGCATAAGAGTAAAACAGATTAAAATTGGACTATAAAACTGAAATTTCATTAAAGCTTTAAAAAGGTTACAATGCATTTGAAACGAAGATACAAGTAAAATAAGCTGGAAAAATAAGCAATAAATATACACTACTCCTAATCTAATGCTCTTTACAATCAGGAAAACTATCCCTATTTATAGAAGAAATATGTGAAGGAGCGTCTTGGGGTGTGCTTCTTCTGTGAGAGACTTGAGAGATGCCTTCAATCTTTAATCCTGGCCTTTCAATCCAAACTGCCTCATTTCCATCAATCTTGGACCCTTGGATTGTGTGCACGCCACATCCTTAAATAGGATATCCCTGGATTTCCAGCGTGGCTAGATGAGAATGTCAAACGTGTCAGAGGTGATCTAGAAGCATACGAACGTGTGTGTAAGGAGTGGGATTTACCCCTGCGTTAATGGAGAAGTGAATTGGGAGGGAGAGGGATGAAACAACAGTAACTTTGACCATGGTTATATGTTTGACTTTGGCTTGGGTAATTGGAATTTGATATGGGCTTTTTTTTTCTTTGGGCACCAGGATTAGTTATTTGGATTAGAGTAAAAGGGTTAAATAGATTTTGGACTTTGTATTATAAAAGGCTTAAGGATTAACAAGTATAAATCTTAATGGGCTAACCCGGCCCAATAAAATGGGTACGGGTTGGCCCATTAGAGATAAACACACCTTCAGCTTTGATTTCTCATGCTCTTTCTATTCTTGTGCTCGGCTTTGTCCGTTTTGGCTTTATTTTTGTCCTTTTATTTAATATCCTACCTGCAAGACACAAATCACAAAATACACATATACAATGCATTTTTATGTTATTTTTGTTCATTATTGGTCTTTTTAGCTCGTTTAATTAGGTAAAAGGTATGTGTATTTAAGCACATACCAAAATACCCCATACTAAGCTATTGCCGTGTCCTCACGTAATGTTACAAATACATGCTTAAAACCAAAAATTCCAATCCCCCTAAACTAATCATCTCAAAAAGTAGCTAAGTGTTCATCTAAGGGGATTAAGAAATCACTAGTTTTGAAAAGCCTCCTGTTTTACCATTTTTATGCATTTATTATTATCATTCATATCATAATGGTATGTGATTAATTACACATACCTTTTACCTATAAAAATGAGCCTAAATGACCAAAAACGGACATAAAATGCTAAATATATGTTTTTTGTATACTGTGCAGGTAACGATATTCACTAAAGGACAAAAAAAGCCAAAACCGACAAAACCGAGCACGGGAATGGAAAGAGCGTGAAAAGTCAAAGTCAAAAAGTCAAAAAGTCAAAGTCAAAGTCGAAGCCAAAGACGTGTGCATCTTAAATGGGCCCCCCCCCCCGCCCCCCCCCCCCCCCCCCCCCCACCCCCGCCCCGCCGCCCCCCCTCCCCCCCCCCCCCCCCCCACCACCCAACCAAAACCCGCACCCAGGTTAATGGGCAGGGTCCGGGGTGCTGGGGGGAGGAGCGGGCGGAGGGGGGGGGTAGGGGGGGAACAATTAATCATCAATTATTAAGCTTTAAGCTTTTAGCCTTTATAAAAGCACAAATTTCACTTTATTTTAAGTTCTGCCCAAAACCAAAATAAGGCCCAACACAGTTAAAAACATTAGCCATAAACACCCTTAAACTGTTTAATAGTTAGTCCGTAGGAGTAACATTGCTAAAGGGGTTGCCTTTTAAAGGACTAACAATGTTAGCCCTACAATGCTTAACCTTGCACTAGTCCCTTTTACTAACACTCGTCCAAATTATCTAAACAGTACTAAAACTAATTCCCGACATACCCCACACTAATTCACCATACTTGTCACTTTACCCTGCTAACCGACAAATCAAACTAACATACCCACTAACACATTCCCCTAGACTACAAATCTACGCTGGTAATCCTATGAATGTTTATTGGTTGATGGGACGTGAACATAATCAAGGGCTAAGACGGGCTTAAAGAAGCACAAGAGGGTTTCAATGGCTGAGATTGGAAGGCTTGGAGAGCACACCCAAGAAACACACCCTCAAGACATAGAATATTCTCTATTCAGCTATATATAGAAGACTAGTTTCTTAGTTTTAGGGTATCTAGTCTTAAAGTAATTTTAGAGTAGCATTTTATTGTATTTCCAGCTTAATTTAGTCTTTAATCAGCTTATTGTAACTTGTCTTTAAGTATTGTAAAAGTTTTAAGGTTTAATGAAATTTCAAGTGTTTATGCTAAAAACTATTTTCTTTGTGTTAATGCATTATAAGCTTTGAAAATGTTCTAATAAGCTCTTGTTTAAGCCCTTATATAATCTATTTTTATAAAGCAAAAAAAACTGTTAAGTGCTTAAGATTATTTCACTCAAAAATCCACTCCTTAAATACCACAACTTATTTGGAAGAAAAGCCAAACCTAGAAGGGCTTTTAAGACCATACTAGCTTGTTTATAAACAAGCTAGAGCTTGTTGATAAGCTCTAAGAGCCATTTAAGCCATTGTTTAAGCAAAAGGGTCTTGTAAGTTTTCATTTTTCAAATTTTTAGCTTATTAACTGTCAGCTTATTCTATTGCTTATTTTATTGCTTATTACTGCTTATTATTGCTTATTAATGATGTATATTGCTATTTCATGCATTACTTAATGTTTAAATCTTATTTGTTCAAGTTTTTCATTAAAACTGTTAGTTTTAGCTCTTAATACTGCTTAATCTGTTAGCTTATTTATAAGTGCTTATAAGTTGTTGAAATTTGCTTAAAAAGCCTTAATATTGTGTGTTTAGCATTTGTTTTTAATAATCTTGGCTTATTTCAGTTTAAATTAGCTTTAAAAAGGGTAATTCATATACTTAATGGGAGGTTTGGTTAGAAGGCAAAACGGGTCAAAATGAGGTTTAAAAATTGTTTTTGGTTCACTAAGCTCAACTTTAACAAGCCCTTTTAAGTTGTGTTAATCTGTTTTTAAAAGTTTTTAAAGTTTAAAAATAAGTTTTAAGGTTTAGTTAATGAAATTTTCTTGTCTGTTTGATTTATATTTCATGAATCTGTTGGATTTTGATTTAGAATGAGATTAGTGTTTTTGATTGGTAAAATGATTTCATAAGTTTCATGTTTGATTTGTTCTTGAGTCTTTAAAACTGTTCTATTGCTTTTACAATTGGAGTTCAAAACAGTCAAGTATGCCGGTTTCATTAGTTTAAAAGTCATTTTTCTTTAGCAAATTTAAGCTAGCTTTAGTTAGATTTAGGATCTAATTTTGCTTATATAGTCACCTAGGGTATAAGATTAATCTGTTTTAGCTTATTTTTACATTTAGTAATCGTTTAGTAGCTTAAAATTAGGTCTGCAGTAGCTAGTTTGTTCTTTAAAAACCAAAAAGCCAAAAAGATTTTAGCTTAACCGTCACTTTTTAAGTTCGATTTCTAGCTTATTTTCCTGTCTAATATTTTTATTTCTAGCTTTTACGTGTTCTTTTGGTGGCAACCTTAATCTATTTTCAGCTTTTGGTCTTTAGTTTTGCTTATTAAGTCATATTTTTAAGATGCCATTTTGTCATTTTTAACAAAAGCCAAAAAACACTTAAGCTGTTGTCTGCATTTGCATTTACTTTTCTAGCTTACTCCTTAATTTAGTTTGCTTAAATTTTGCTTATTTGTGTCATTAGCTTTTAAGTACTTTACACCTTAGGAATGTGTTTTGTATGTTTTTCTTACTAGTTAAGCCTTTATATAGGGCTTAACTAAGGATAAGAAACTCTCGTTAAGTTAACTAGTGTTAAGTTAAAGGAAAATATCTAAAAGATATTTTAGATAAATATCTAAAGAAATATCTAGAAAAATATCTAATAAAATATCTAGAAAAATATCTTAAAAAAATACGAAAAGTTATAAATTATCTTCGTAATATTTATTTAACACTTGTTTGACGTAAACTATTGTTTGGTGCCCGTATACGTTAACTGATCATTTTTTTTTAGCTTACGCGATTTAACGTAACAATTTCCATTAAAAACAAACGCGTACAATATTAAAAATAAATGGTGACTTTATTAACGTCGTACATTGTCCTAAAATACAGGGTGTTATATCTAATCCATCTGAGCCCTTGATATGATGTGACGTCTCATCCACCAATGAATGCCTCTGGGATCGCCAGCGTGGCTTAAGTAGGTGTCAGGTGTGGGGTTAAGTCTTCTAGAAGGGATGCGTGTGTGGTGCATGGGGATTTTAACCTTGGGTTAATGGCGGGGTGAAAATGGGGAAGGGGATGTACAGTGAATTTTGGCGGGGTTATAGTTTGACTAGGTAAAAGGGTTAACGGGGTATTGGGTTAAGGATTTATAGTGTAAAGTTTTAACAGAATTATAGTTAGGGCTTTTTAGGCTTAATGGGCTTTTAATGTTAGGCCAGTTTTGAGGATTTTGGATTTTGGATTTCTTGGGCTGACCTGGCCCATTAATTTGGGTACGGGTTAGCCTATTTGAGATGTCCACGTCATGGGCTTCGGTTTTTCACACTCTTTTCATTCTCGTGCTCGGTTGTGTTGTTTTTGGCGTTGTTTTGTCTTTTTGTCAATATCCGATATCTGCATAGTACACAACGCAAAACAAGCATATATTTGGCAATTTATATTTGTTTTTGGCCATTTTGGCTCATTTTATTAGGTAAATGGTATGTGTATTTAAGCACATACCAAAATCCCCAATACTAAGATATTGTTGTGTCCTCAACAATGCTATAAGTAAACACTTTAGAAAACTAAGAATCTTAATCCCCCATGACTAATTACCTCGAAAAGTAGCTAAGTGTTCATCATAGGGGATTAAGAAATTAATAGTTTTGATAAGCCCCCGTTTGACCATTTTTATGCATTTATTATTATCATACACTATAACTTTAAGGGTCACGGAACAAGAAACATTAAAAGGATAAATTCGTCGTCCTCGATTTTTCACCAGCCTCAAACCAAGCTTAAAAACAAAATCATTGTTAAATACAAGTTAAGATGCTAACACTACTCATAAATGCTAATTGTGTATGCACAGCTACTTTCTGCTCCCTTATTTCTTAAATCCTCTAAAGATTTTATTATTATTATTTGTGACAAATAAATTAAATTCTTATTCATATAAAGTAAACCCGGTTTAGACCACAATTAGTTTGAAATCCTTTCCTAAAGAGATGATATGGTGAGAATAAGGTCCACATTAAGGTTCTAATTTCGCACGATTTAGGGGTTATCCTTTTTATTTCATCCGAAACAACTCAACTACGAGTCCAGAGACGGAGGCTTTATTTAGATAACCCCGGAGTCAAAATTTGGCTTTATTATTATTATTGCAACATTATTAAACCTCGGTCCTTTAAACAACTGCCACATCGGTATGCGAGCCGACCATGGTCCAGGAGTCTTATTTCGACCTCGGTGATCCTCGACCTTTTTGAAGGCTACAACATCGGCAGCGAACCGACCAGATGCAACAAACTTTTATCAGTCTCGGATTATTATTCTTACTATGGGCTTTCTTTTGAAGACTGCCACATCGGTTGTGAGCCGGCAAGAGACAGTAAACTTTTATCAGCCCACAGTTTTTATTATTATTATTACCTCCACCCTTTAAACGACTACCACATCGGTTGTGAGCCGGCAAGAGGTAGTGGTCTTATTTCGGCTTCGGTTTATTACATAACTATTATTATTATAGCCAAATTTCAAGTCCTGTGGTCTTTTAACTACCTAGACAACGGTAGCGAGCCGTCAGGAATCGGTAGCCTATTTCCCCACAACACTGACAAAACCTCGATGTGTACCTTAATTTCACCAGAAGGAATCTCTACGAAGTGATTTAAACTAAGAATCGCAAAAACCAAAGTAACTTTATTTATTCAACAATTATATAAAGTTTATTAAGCTGATGCTAGCAAAAAGCCACAATTAACTTCTATGAGCTCTAAAGAGATCCAACTACTCCATGTTTAGCATCTAACTTATATAAAATTGTATCATTTCTCGTTCTTCGCAAATTTAAAATCTTTAATAAAAAGATCCACGGATGCTTTGTCTAATAAAAACAAGCTTTGCATATTTAAAGTCTATCATGGAAACTTGCAAACTCTTGGCTTTTTAAGCTAGAATTGGTGTTTTAAAGCTTCTTGTATAAAAGACTAGCAAAAGCTTAAATTTATATAAGTTAAGGGGCAAGCGAAAGATAGAAGATCGAGTGAACGATGGACAAAACCACGAGCACGGGAGTCTTCAAAATCCAGTGCAATCCTGGACATAAAACACAAACACGAAACACAAGAAAGGAAGAGGCGAGCATTCTCACGTCACACTTATTCATAATTATTATAGTAATATAATACTACTAGGGATAAGCATGGATTGCCACCCACAAAGCGCTTGTTTTTGTTAACCGAATTTTGGTGGTTCATGGGGAAAGTTTAGAGATCCAGGACAACCATTGGTGGTATGTACCCTCTAAAATAATTTTTGAGTCTATTACCATTCAATTTGAAATTTGGTCCGTCGGTTTGAGATAACTCGATAGTTCCATAAGGGAAAACTTGAGCAACGGTGAACGGTCCGGTCCAACGGGTTTTGAGCTTTCTTGAGAAAATCTATAATCGAGAATTAAAGAGAAGAACTCTATTACCAACGTTGAAGACGCGGTTCTTAATATTGGAGTCATGAGTCTTCTTTGTTTTCTCTTTGTAGATTAAAGAATTCTCGTAAGCTTGATCTCGGAGTTCATTTAATTCATTCATTTGAACTTTTCGGTGATCACCCGCAGTCTTAAGGTCAAAACTGTAATGCTTTAAGGCCTAATAGGCCTTGTGTTCAAGTTCGATAGGAAGATGACAAGCCTTTCCGTACACCAGCTTATAAGGAGTGCACCCAATGGGTGTTTTGAAAGCGGTACAGAAGGCCCGTAAAGCATCATCTAACTTATCACACCATGAAGCACGATTTTAACATGCAGTCCTTTCTAAGATACGTTTCAAACCACGATTTGAAACCTCTACTTTTCTACTCGTTTGTGGATGATACGCGGTAGAAATACGGTGGGTAACTTCATACATAAGCATGACTTTTGCGAATTGGTCATTACAAAAATGGGTACTACGATCACTAATTATAGCACGAGGAGTTCCAAATCGAGCGAAGAGATTTTAAAATTTTAACGACAACTCGAGCATCATAAGTGGGGAGCGCTTTTGCTTCAACCCATTTAGACAAATAGTCAACGGCTACAAGAATGTACTTGTTCCCTTGAGAAGACGGGAACGGGCCCATAAAATCGATGCCCCACACGTCAAAGATCTCCCACACTTGAATTGCATTTTGAGGTATTTCGTCTTTTTGCGAGATTTTGCCTTGACGTTGACATGAGTCACAAGACTTAACTATGTCGTGGGTAACGCGGTAAATCGTCGGCCAATAGAAACCAGAATCAAAGATTTTTTAGTGGTGTAGTTGGCACCATGATGTCCCTCGGTGGGTCCATTATGGCAAGCCGTGAGGATATCAACAGCTTCTTGGCCGTAAACACATCGTCTAATCACTTGATCCGCGCCAATTCTAAACAAGTAGGGGTCGTCCCAAAAATAATGCTTAACGTCCTTAAAGAATTTTTTCTTTTGTTGAGATGACATCCCTTTTACTACAAAATTTCCCGCATGGTAATTTGCAATGTCGGCAAACCATGGGGTACTAGAATCACCATGAAAAGATATCATTCTGAGGGTCTTAAGAGGAAATGTTTCGGTAATTTCCTTTTTCTCGAGATCACCTTGATGAGGATTTTCTAATCTTGTCATATCCAGCAGTGTTGCTTCCATCAATGATGATTTTTCTTCCAGTTCTCTGATAGAACTTTCTTGCCCTCATGCTTAGAAGGGTCATGTTCCACTTTAAACCCATTTCTTCCAAATCATCATCATGAAGTTGCTCAAGGTCTTCATGAACTAGTTTAGACCCTTATGGTTGAGTGGATAGAAAGGCATATACTGTGGCATCACTAAAGGTAGCAGTACTAAGCAGTACTAACTTCAGGGTTAACAGTATTAATATTATTAGTACTGCTTGCACCTGAAGTAGTTAGAAATGCTAAGTTTTATCATCATTTCTTGCACCAGCAGTTTTCTTAACCTTCTGTTCAACAATTTTAAAATTGTTGTACAAATCATCCAAACCCATAGTATCAAAATCAGGTTTGTTCATCCAAACTACCACATGTGTATCCCATTCAGAAGGTAAGCTCCTTAAAAAATTTACATTTAGATCTTCTGGAGGAGTAACCACACCCAGAATTGCCAATCTACTAACAAGCCTTTGAAGCCTGTTAAAGATAGAATCAAGTGATTATGAGCTTGAAGCACTAAAGTTTTCATACTGTTGTTTCAACAGAGCCTTCTGTGTCTTCTTTGTTGCTTCATTCCCTCCAAATCGAGCTTTAATTGCAGCAAACATTGATTGAGCATCAACATACTGGTCAAAGGTAAGTTGATGTTCATTGGGCAGTGCCATGAGCAGTAGACTTCTTGCCTTTACATCATTCTTTTTACACGTCTTTTCTTCAGTAGTAGAAGGCATAGTCATCTTTGTTGCTGTTGATGTACCAGTTTCTGATGGTGTTGTTACAGGAATAGGTACCCATGAATTCCCATTCTCTATGACCTCCCATAGAGCATAATCCTGGATCTGAAAATACTGTTTGATCCTGATCTCCCACATCTCATACTCCCCGAGTTTGAGCATGGGAAGCTTAGCCAAAGCATTGTTCTGAGTATTCTCCAACTCCATTACTTCTAGATCAAAGTTTCTCAAAGCACAGGCTCTGATACCACTTGTTGATCCCACGCCTTGATCGATTCTTTACGTTGTAAAGTGTTTGTTACCTTGGATGAATCCAAAATAACAATGGTTGAGACTTTGTTTGTATATCAAAGTGTATGCGGAATCTACACTTTGATACTCTAGAGGTATTTATCAATGGAACAGTACTAGACAAAGAACAATGAACAAAACACAAACTGCTTCAATATTATTAATGATAATACGAGTACTCTTGCTTAGTACTAGGGTTACAAACCTTGAAGCTTTACGTTCTTTTTCTATAATATTGAAGCAGTTTGTGTTTTATTCATTGTTCTTTGTTTGGTACTGTTCCATTGATAAATACCTCTAGAGTATCAAAGTGTAGATTCCGCATACACTTTGATATACAAACAAAGTCTCAACCATTGTTATTTTGGATTCATCCAAGGTAACAAACACTTTACAACGTAAAGAATCGATCAAGGCGTGGGATCAACACACCTCCTCCATTCTAGAACTAGGTAAATCATATATGATTCTGTGTAAAATAATGTGTTTTGTTAAATCATTGTGATGTGTTTTGTTGAATGTGATGTGTTTTATTAAAAGATTCTGAATATTTTGTTTGTCAGATAATTTTGAATATTTTGAATATTATGGAGAATCATATATGATTTTTCATGAATCATATATGATTCTTGTTAATCATATATGATTCATGCTAGTAAGTATAGCTGTATTCCATGATGAATTACGCTCTAAACAACATGAGTCTGTTATGTATAGTATGCAGTGGCAACGATGTTAGTTTGGTCTATTCTCGTATCACTTATGGTACGTCATACTTGTAAAATGAAAGAGGGTGTACTATTGGGAGAAGAGTTTGCATATTGCCTGATCTTTTTATGACATGCTTCTTTCTACAGTTCCTTATTGTGGTTGTGCTAGCGATGTTCCCGCCCTACCATAAAGTCTATCTAGTAGGGCATACTGGCAATCATTTATGGGTACTCTATTCTCTTCATTCTACTCCCTCCACTCTTTTTACAGGGTAATACTTTCATTCTAATTAAACTTTTTAAGACATAGATTTTTAGATACTGATACTAATAATTGTTTGTAGAAACCACAGGCGTGGAATTTGCAGGCACTATAAGTGTGGCTTCAGTAAGTAGTTGCAATAAAGGATTCTATCTATTTCATCTATTATATTTCTTTTGTCTCTTTAAATCTTCAACTCAGATGTAAGTGTTTCATTATGTTTCATAGTATCTTTGTATAATGCTCTATATTTCTTTCAATTTTAGACCTAGAGATAATCTGCATTCTTTTCTTATGTTTTGCAGATGGGTATAATGATTACATACTGGCAACTATTTTAAAGGTTAGTTTCCAAATGCACTACATATCTAATCTTATGTTCAAGCAGTGACTTTCCACGCAACAAACACTACTTTGTAACTACTTCTCTTGACAATTCATGGTGCTTTAATGATCTATCATCTGAAACATGCCTTGCACATGTTTCTTCTTTACTTGAAAACCTATAGCAGTGGTTATTTCATGGTTTCTGGACTTAGATTATTGATGTGGTCAATGTGTAGGTTGAAAATACATCTCAATCCCAGGGTTATATCGAACAAGAAGCGAGAAACACTGCTGCTATGGAACAAGCAACTACAACTTCTTGAATAGTTTTGCGTATTCCAAATCATACTTTGTTTACATTTGTTTTTTCTTTATTTTTGTCTAAAACTGTTGGAAAAGTGCTTGGAACATCTAAACTAAATTACTTTATGTTTAATGTTCTAGTAAATTTGGTATTTTAAAGTGTTTTGTAGAATCATCTATATATGGTTCTTGTAGAATCATATATGATTCATGGATGAATCATATTTGATTCATGGATGAATCATATTTGATTTCTAAATCATACTTGACAAAAAATATAACTGAATGTACTTAACACAAAAAACATTAGTAAATGTACTTAACACAAATCATATATGATTCATATTGAATCATATATGATTTGATTAATCAAAGTAACATGTAAAAGTAAAAAAGATCAATCAAAGTATCAAGTAAAAATCCATTTCATACCATAAAAGATATCATCGGATTTTGCATACAACTAAGTACTTGTTCAGACCTACATCAGTACTAGGATTCACAACATCTAAAAGTTACAAGATATTAAAGGACTGCCATCAGTTGGCCAACAACTACCATTCACAACAGACTACCATCCGTTTGTAAGCCAAATCAAACATATTCTCTGCATGAACATTAAACTTGTGCAACAGAATCTTTGTAGAAATTTTGAACCTCATGCGTCTTAACAACGAAACCTGCTTCTCCGATTCTTTACAAAGACCGACATCCCATTTTGCAATAGGATCACTAATGTAATACTCCATATGGAGCATCATAAACACCCTGTAATCTACATGATTCTTGGCAGTCTGTCACTTCAACTTTGAGATGTGTGATCTTAGTTTTGCTTCGTGTTTGAGATGTTTATGCTCTTTCAGATACCTAGCAAATAGCTTTTTCTACAATAAAAAGGAGAAAAGCAAAGTAACAAAATTGAACATATATCAAATGTAAATCATTCACATGAATCATATATGATTCACATCTGAATACTTCCTTCTGACAACTTATTCTCTTTGTACATAAACACATTCTTCATTGATATCTTTCTCTGAATACTCTTTAGGAGGATCACCATAGACATTCTGGACAACCCTACTCTCATATAGTACTTCTAAACCTTCATGAATCTGTAACTCCACCTTGCATTTGTGTCATATAATCATCATTGCCCTCATCATATTCTTTCTCACTACCACTACCCTCTCCCTCATCAGCCTCCTCCTCACCTGAGTCTACTGGAATCATATATGATTCTACAGGTTTTATATCCGAGTCTACGAAACAAGCAACTAATATTGAAAAAGTGCTTTGAAGATCTAAATTGAATTCCTTTATGTTTAATGCTCTAGCAAATTTGGTATTATATATGATTTAGTATGATTCATACTAAATCATATATGATTCTAAATCATATATGATTCATCCATGAGTCATATATGATTCTACAAGAACATTATATATATGATTCTACAAGAACAATATATATATATATATATATATATATATATGATTCTACAAGAACATTATATATATATATATATATATATATTGTTCTTGTAGAATCATATATATAATGTTCTTGTAGAATCATATATATACGGTTCTTGTAGAATCATATATGACTCATGGATGAATCATATATGATTCATGGATGAATCATATTCGATTCATGGATGAATCATATTCGATTCATGGATGAATCATATTCGATTCATGAATGAATCATACTTGAAAAAAAACATTACTAAATGTACTTAACACAATAAACATAAGTAAATGTACTTAACACAAATCATATATGATTCATTACTGAATCATATATGATTTTCTTAATCAATGTAACAGGTGAAAATAAAAAGATTAATCAACGTAGCAAGTAAAAATCCACTTCATACCATATAGAATACCATCAGATTTTGCGTAAAACTAAGTACTTGTTCAAACCTACATCAGTACTAGGATTCACAACATCTAAATTACAAGAAAACACATCCAAAGTCAATCCAATAAGTCAAAACCCTGATTGTTGGCCCTTGAACATTGAACATGTGCAACATAATCTTTGTAGCAATCTTGAACCTCATGCGCTTTAACAACGAAACCTGCTCCTCCGATTCTTCACAAATACTCCGCAATCTACATGATTTTTGGTAGCTCTCCACTTCAACTTTGGGATGATTGATCTCATTTTAGAAACATCATCGTGGTGTGAATGTTTATGCTCTTTCAAACGCTTGGCAAGAAACTTTTTTCTACAATAGAAAAGGGGAAAAACAAAGTAAAAAAAATGTACATATATCAAATGTAAATGTGATTCATTTATGAATCATATATGATTCATGTGAATCATATATGATTCATAGATGAATCATATATGATTCTCAATTAAAAACCTAAATACATCAGCAAAAAACCTCAAAACAAAACAACAAGAATCATACATGATTCTCAGTAAAAACCACTTAAGATACTAATCAGTAAACTAAATCTAAATAAGCATAAACTATAAATAAGCATACAAAATCATATATGATTCTCTAACAATAATCATTTAACTACTACTACTACTACTTCAATACAGAATCATATATGATTATCCGAAAAACAAATAAGTATTCAAAAACACATATCATTATCCAAGAATAATAAAAAAACTTACCATGGCCAGCATGTTCAGATAGATTTGATGATGACGCGACCTTTAATTTGATCGTGGTGGTGGTTGGTGGGTGGTTGGTGGATCGTGGTGGTGGTGGTTGGTGGGTGGGTCGTGGTGGCGATGGTGGGTGGGTCGTGGTGGCGGTGGTGGGTGGGTCGTCGTGGCGGTGGTTGGTAGATCGTGGTGGCGGTGGTTGGAAGATCCATCAATGGAGCAATTTGGGGAGAAAATTAGAGTTAGGGTTAAGGGATTGACAGAGATTGTGTGTGTGTTTTAGTAGAAAAGTGAGAAATGAAAAAATAAAAATGACCATCTTACCCTTGATGGGTATTTTTAAAAAAAAAATAAAAAATGAGGTTTTAATCTACGCCATAAATCTATTAGATATGAAAGGCCATGATTAATTATTAGGTTTATGCCATTTTTTAGGTTTATAAGGAACTTTTGGGTTTACATACATAGGCCTAAAATAGGGATTGTTAATCTGATTCGAAATGAACACAATTTAACTTTGAACAACTTATGCCATTTGATGATCTGAAAAATATATATTACGGCTAACTAAATAACCAAATTTTTATACCTTAAAGAATTGGAGGAGCGAGACGGATAAACCAAAATATCCACGAATTAATCTGTTATACCTACACATCGTGAGTTCTCACAAAACAAATTATACTATTACACATTTGAGATTCTAAACGACGCCGTTTTTGACCCAATTTCACTATTCATTTTAAGCATTGTAGCACTGTAGCTGCAGTGCTACAATACTGGGCCAAAAAAAGCCCAAAAAATTTAGCTCAAAAATTTGGGCCAGCTCAATTAGTTTTTTTTTTTTTTTTAAATATTTGTTGGCACAAAATAGGGAGGAAAAAAATGTTACAAAAGTACCGACGCATTCAGATAAAAAAATATCCGCGGTAACATTTCCGAATTGACTTAAACAGGCTCAAAAATTTGAGCCGGCCCAATTAGTTTTTTTTTTTTTTTTAAATTTGACGGCACAAAATAGGGAGGAAAAAAATGTTACAAAAGTACCGACGCATTCAGATAAAAAAATATC
Organism: Tanacetum coccineum; assembly: GCA_026074375.1. NCBI lineage: Eukaryota > Viridiplantae > Streptophyta > Magnoliopsida > Asterales > Asteraceae > Tanacetum > Tanacetum coccineum. The sequence continues at coordinate 16,800 of BQNB010087360.1, forward strand.
CACGATAACATTTCCGAATTGACTATACTTAAAAAATAAACCCTCACTATTAAATATGAAGGCAAAAAAAGCCCAAAAAAATTGGGCCCGCCCAATTAGTTTTTTTTTTTTTTTTTTAAATTGTTGCCACAAAATAGGGAGGAAAAAATTGTTACAAAAGTACCGACGCATTCAGATAAAAAAATATCCGCGGTAACATTTCCGAATTGACTATACTGAAAAAGTAAACCCGCACTATTAAATATGAGACCGACAAAATAAACTCGCACAAAATTAAAGGAAAAAAAAAGAATTAATGACACGCAACAACGTTTTTGGCCCAATTTCACTATTCATTTTAAGCACTGTAGCACTGTAGCTACAGTGCTGGCCAAAAAAAGCCCAAAAAATTTAGCCCAAAAATTTGGGCCGGCCCAATTAGTTTTTTTTTTTTTTTAATTTGTTGGCACAAAATAGGGAGGAAAAAAATGTTACAAAAGTACCGACGCATTCAGATAAAAAAATATCCGCGGTAACATTTCCGAATTGACTTAAACAGACCCAAAAATTTGGGCCGGCCCAATTAATTTTTTTTTTAAAAAAAAAATTGAAGGCACAAAATAGGGAGGAAAAAAATGTTACAAAAATACCGACGCATTCAGATAAAAAAATATCCGCGATAACATTTCCGAATTGACTATACTTAAAAAATAAACCCGCACTATTAAATATGAAGGCAAAAAAAAGCCCAAAAAATTTAGCCCAAAAATTTGGGCCGGCCCAATTAGTTTTTTATTTAAAAAAAAATTTGTTGGCACAAAATTGGGAGGAAAAAAATGTTACAAAAGTACCGACGCATTCAGATAAAAAAATATCCGCGGTAACATTTCCGAATTGACTATACTGAAAAAGTAAACCCGCACTATTAAATATTAGACCGACAAAATAAAGTCGCACAAAATTAAAGGAAAAAAAAGAATTAATGACACCCAACAACGCGCGAAAAATTAGCGCCCCGCGGTAACGTGCAGGAAAAAATAATGGGCTCGGTTACTGTTCATCGGCCAAAAAAAAAAAACTTTATTATCCCCTCCTCTTTTTTGGCCAAAAATAAGAATTTTTTTTTTACAAGAAGTACTCGCATCTTTAACTATTTACGACTTTCTATCGGCTTGGGCAAAAAAAAAAAAAAAAACGCGCGATTGTCATTTTATATAAGAACAAAACAAACTATTAAACATGAGACCGAAAAAATAAACCCAAAAAAAAAAATTAATGTCCCACAACAACGCGCGAAAAATTAACGCCCGCAGCAACGCGCGGTCAATCTTGCTTGTTATAATATATATCAATTGTCTACCGAAACGACACCGTTTCCTACTCCTTTTTCACTGTTCATTATCAACAGTGTTTTCGCACTGTTCATCGATCTGGCCCAACAAAAGAAAAGAATCGGCCCAATATGAAAAAAAAAACCCGCTGGCCCAAAATAGAAACAAAAACTTACGAAACGTACGCTCAACTTTTAACTATTTCCAATTTTTTAATATAATAATCTTCAAATTGCGAACAAAACAAGCCCAATATTGCAATGCTTCCCAAAATAGAAAAAAAAAATTACGAAACATTTTTTTTAAGTTTAAAAAAACACCCTAAACTAACCTAATAACATTAAAATAAATGACATGGGTCCGAAACGTAATGCTTAATTTTTTTTTACATTTATATATAGTCTGGAAAATGCATCCAGGAATTGTGTTCTTTTGACATCATCAAAACGTAACAAAAGCGGATGGGCTACCGAAAATTTTGAATAACCACAATCCGGACTGTTAAGTATTTTTGTGATACTATTGTTGATATTGAGCTGAACAAGAGGTTTTGTGCCCGCGCGTTGGTTCCGAGCTAACACATTCTATTTGAATACCTTTACGCAACTTTTCTTAAAATAAAATTCCAATTGTACAAATAAAACAGCTTAAAGAACCAAAAAAAAATCTATACGAAGGTCCAACTCTTACGCAATGAAAAACCGGCCTACGCTAAGTCCAAAAAAAACAAAACAAAAAAATTTCGAGAAAAAATTAGCCCCGCTGCAACGCGCGTTTTCTTATGATTGTTTATATCATTATATATATAATCAAAAGAAAAGTAAAACGACGTAGTATTTGCTACAGTGTCGCTACAGTAATGTTTGTTGGGCTCCCACTTTGGCCCATGGGTTTCCACTTTGGGCCGACCCAATTTTTTTTTAAAGAAAAAGAAATTTGGCACAACGTAGGGGGAAATTTTTTTTACAAAAGTACCGATTTATTCAGATAAAAAAATATTCGCGGAAACATTTTCGATACCTACAAAATAAACTGACAAAAAATAAAAAAAAATAAAAAAATATTAATGGTCCGTCACAACGCGCGAAAAATTTACGCCCCCGCAGCAACGCGCTCTTGTTAAGTATAAATGAAAAGGTCCGCAGCATTGTATGATAGGCCCAATAAAAAACGCCCCATTTGGATTAGCTATCTAGGGTTTTGCATGCATGGTACTTTCTATCGATCCCCAATCGAATCAAATAAATTTAATTTCGTCTTCTTATTCTGTTAACAGTACTATATGGTGCAAACTCGTTCTCGTTCATCATCCACCGAGGAAGATGTAAGAATAAATCTTCATTTTATTTTTATACAGTTTTCCTAGCATATACTCAACGTGTGCGTGTATGATATTGATACCATAATCGAAGTGGTAAGAAAATCTGTTAGTATTTGATTATCTAACGATGTACATGTAAAAAGGCCAACTAATAATCTGATCAACAAAATCAACCTCGGTCCAGCTATTCTTATACTTAGTATTGTACATTTGTACCCTTTCGGTTGCATTATATACAAACACCAAACGACCCAATTGGTGACACCATTCTTAGGTATAGCCTCTTGTTTTTTTTCTTTCTAAAATGCGATTAAAACCGGCAAAGTTAACAGAGGAATTTTATGTGACCAACAAGTTTCCCAAGAAACGTCTTGCACCATCACAAAGGGTAACTCGAAGTAAGACTTCGAAGGAACCAAGTATGTATTTCTGTTCTTCTTGCCATTTTCATCTGGATGCAACAAGTTGGAAGCTTTATTGATTAACTTGGTCTTTGTTATTGGTTCCACAGAGCTTGTAGTTCCAGAGAATCTGTACCAGTTCATTCAGGAAGCTCTTTTGCTTGAGAAGCAGATAAAGGAGGGCAAGAGCGACAGGGATTTCGAATCAAAAATGCAAGATGTTATGAGCAAGATTGATGTTGTCTCTAAGTTCTACAAAACGCTGGGACGCCTGCCATCTGACTGGAAATAGTATGCTCCATATATGCCTTAGTATTCATATTTCAACTTTGTAAAAACAAACTGATCAGTTTATGTTTAGCTTTCAAGGGAACAAACAATTTAGTTTATGTTTATATATTTTGTACTAATACATCATTTTCCTTTCCTTGCAGCCATCCGGACACTGCCAGCATCTGTGTGCCCAAAAAGAGCCACCCAGTTCCTGCTAAGAAAAAGCCTAAGAAGTTACCTCGTACGCATTTCCATCTATTTGGCCTTTTTTTTGTTGTTGATGTCACCTGCCAAAAAGAATAATAACAATTCAGCAATTTCATGAACGAAGCAAATTAGACACTGGGTGTAGGAGAATAGCTTTACAAATCTGGATATAATAGTGTTATGCGAGTACCGTAGGACTGTTTATTATAGTACAAATCTGAATATTGGCCTATTGCTAGAACAAAGATGATTCTGAATATTTCAATTGTTGATCGTAGATGCAAGTTCCTAATGAACGATAAATTGGTTGTTTCATCTTAGTGCGTTTGTGTGTGTGTGTCGCTGTAGTTATTTGTATAGTATTATATTCCATGTATGAGTAAGAAGAGGATGGCAACCTGGTAAGTTTTCTCTTTCAGGGAACCCATATATGGAGTGTGTTCCGCTGGATGAACTGGGGCAAAAAGCCTGGCGGGAGTTTAAAAAGCGCGATGAAGATGCTAAAATTGTATGTATAAGATGCTTATCTTTCTCTTTCTATTCATCTATGTATATACACCTACATCCATGTTCTGCACACACATATACATGCTTGTGGCACAAACATATTTTATACATATTTCATGTGTTTGGCAGACTGCGCTTACAGCAATATGTTATCCGACTCCTGAGGAAGATAAACAGCCAGTTGAAAAGACTAGTGGTTTGGTTAGTTTTATTAGTGCTTTTGCTGTTGAGGTCTTCAACAAGTGCTATCAGATGGTATATATAGTTACATTTTACCTCCTTTTGACTTTTGAGACTATTTCTGTCATGAATTATTTTACTTGTAAACAAATTTTATGTCAGTATATTAACAAGGGCAACAAAAAGAACGTCAGTGATGCTAAAATAGTGGACTGCAAATACCTCAAGTATGAAGATTTTTATCTTTTCTACGTGATCTTAGAGGCCATCGAACAAGGGAACCTTGGAGTCTATGAGACCACAATCAAATGTGAATTTGATGATGGTGCGATAAATCTGGACACATTTGTTCTTATGGATCGCAAACCTTCAGGTATGTGATTATTTGGAGTATCTCATGCATTGATTAGGTTATCACTTTCTTAAAAACACCATGCGCAATATGGAGGTTACTAATTATTTGTAGTTTTTTCTCTTATAAGACTAAATGGGTATTTTTATTTATTTATTAAAACGTAGCTAAAAAGTGTGACAGTTCAAACATATTGAAATCTGCCCAATGCTCATAACCATCTACTACGTATATTGTTTTAGTATAATGAAAGAATCATATTTATAGTGTTTGTGGGCCATTCTAATCCTTGCTAATAATTCCCATAAACTAAAGACTTTCGGTTTATATAAGCTGCATAAATAACTTCTCTTTTGTGTCTTCTTGCGTAATTTTGCAGTTAAAGGAGCCAAATTCAGCCCAGAATCCACGTATGAAACTCTTACAGGTTAGTCTTCCATTTCTTTCTACATTTTCTTTTATATGCAAATTTGTTGTCGATCTATTTTCACCTCTAGAAACAGGTCATCACTATAGTTATCAAGGACTATGCATGTATTCATCATTAAGCTTTCTGTTTGCGCATTGGGATTAGGCCCGGGTTGCATTTCTTTTTATCAACGATGATGTCTGAAAATGGCATAGAGATCTGCTCTAACGCAAGACATAAATTTTTGAATGTTTTTTTTATATCCTTTCTTTGATGTGCCCAACTAGTCTATATCGAACTTTTAATTGAGCTCAACCAAGACGAGCTCCAACCAAAACGTATCCTGAAGCACTTGTAGTCTTCTTTTGACCCATCTACTTGTGAATGGGTGATGTATGACCTTTATAGAAGAAATGTTGAGAATTGTAATCTCAAAATTTATACATGTTTTAACCAGCTCATCTTTTAGTATAGTCTACGTGGTTTATACTGCATGCTAATAATAAATCTACATGTAGATGGTTCTGATGCTGAAAAGTTATTTTATCCGGTTAGTGGGATGATCCGTAGGAGTAACAAGGGTGGTGGGTATGACTTTCTTAACCTACGCGGCTCGAACAGGTTAGCTGTTTTTTTTAAGGTAAATACATCATACGTGTGAACTCTGTTTATCAGGAATCTTGATGTAGCTTGTGATTTTTTTCTTCAGAGGGATGGTGTATTGAAGTATATATAAAGCCAACTCTTTGCTATGTTGTTTGAATGTAAATTCAATACAAAAGCAAGCCAACGTCTGACTTGCGTAGATGGAACACATCATACCTTTCTTTATGATGTATTACTTGGCGATTTTTTATATAAATTTGCATGTGGGGTGTAGTTTAGTTTAGTTTATTTTCTTGCTGACCAATGGCTGTGGTTGTGTTATGGTGCTGTGCAATGTGCATTATCAGTTTGTACTCTGTATGCCGTATTATGGTTTGCAAAATCCCATGTAATGGGATGAAGGTGTTTAAGACTTTTGACCATATATTATTCTCATTGGCAGAGTAGTTAGATTTGGAGTGGTAACTAATCTTATTTCTCAACCCTGAAGCTTCTTATATACTCAAAGTACACCTGCAGATAATATGCACAGAACAACATTTATGTTGTTAAATGTCACACTGAAATATGTATGCATACAGCATCTACCAATATCCAGAGTTAATACCTCAACAGCAGTGCGGCCTCTCAAAACACGTTCCTTGTCAATTAGGCTTTCTGGGTTGTGTCTTCCCTCTCGGTCTGTGAAATATATGTCGGGGTTTTCTTTACCAAGTTCCATTATCCACTTTGGTAAGGGAATGTGAACATCATCACCAACTTTCCCGCCTCCACATTCATTAAATGACATGACAACTTGATAGCAAGTCCCAGTGATTATTACCATGATTTCCAAAAATAGCCAAAGAAATATGGCTTTTTGTAATACAAACCTGTACGTTAAGATCTAATTCACGCACTATCTCAAAGAGTTTCCTGTAGCCTTTCCAGTTGTACTGCTGGGGATCGTTGGCCTTCACAATTCCCCACCACGTGTCAACCATAACACCATCAACATTAATCGACTTCAACATCCTTAGCTTGTTCTTCAGATCATCAGAATCAACCAACTCACACTCCGTGTTAATGATCCCCAACTGAAATGACATAAAAACACCACTTAATATTTGCACATTAGTGTCAGGATCTTATATCAGAAACACAATAATATCAAAACAAAAATGAGCTAATACATTTTTAGAGTGCTTATTATATCTCATTTGGTTTTTAGTCCGAATCAGACTATACATTCAACAATCTCCACCCATAAACAGCGAGATATCTTACGAGATGCAGTAATAAGGGATGCACGTGTTTTCAGAGCAGAGGCACCAAATAGAAAATATCAAAAAACTCACTGGTAGCATAACGTATACAGGGACATGTGATGTGCCAGAAAAGTCTCGCTCCTCTGGAGCAACTTCCGCAACCTAAACAACAGATATTGAAGCAGGTCAAAGTGAGATCGCTTTAGCAAGTAACTACAAAAAGACCACGCAACAGGTATGAGTACGCAATAGATCTTAAGATAAGAAATCTTTTGAGGTGCACTAACAAAGTATAACAAAGGCATTGAGAGTACAGGAATCACGTGTAATCTATCCTTTCTGTTAAGATGAAAAGAGGCTCATCTTATTTGCAACAAGTATCAAATCTACAACTACTGGTTTAAATTTGCAACAAGGTACCTCTACGCTAAACAAGAACAGGTCAAAACCGAAAGCGCGCAAACACAAATGTACGCAAGTACGCACACGAACAACAAGATTCTACGAGGCACAATCAAAGTGAGAACCAATACGTACACGAACAACTAAGATATCAATCGCGAACCAAAACCTTAATTCCACACAAACTTGAAATGAACCTTGAAGTGAACCACAACCCGAACTAACCTCCTACTTGAGCTTTAATACTGTGTAAGCAGTATACCCAAAACTCACACTCCAACAGAAACCGAGTCTCACAACCCCGATGAAAACTCGAACAAGAAAGAATGAAACCGAAATTCTGGACACGAACACGAGTACAGCCCAGAACACATGCGATGCATGCAAACGTGCATCCAAAGCTTGGGTTATGCTACTATACAACCCTTATTGATTATGCAACCATTTTTTGTTTGTTTAGGTTTTGTTTAGGGATAGAGATTGATCGAATGTGCTTGTGAATCATACTACCATACTGTTAAAACAATTTACAATTTAACCCTAATATATTAACAAATGGACATGTGTTTGTGTTAATTTTTCTTTTCATATCATGTCAAAGTCGTTTTTTATTAACTGTTGACAAATATGGTAATTTTTATAAGTTTTGTCAACTATAGAAATATCTAACGAAATTAACAAAAAAAAAAATTAAAACTCATTAAATAATTGCATGATAAGGAAAGTTCCAAAATCAATACTTAATAATAAGGGAAGTTCCAAAAAGTATTATGTCAAAAAGCGTTTTACTTTATTTATAAAGAATTTCATGTAGTATGTTATCTTAGATGTATCATAAGTTTTTTTTTATATATATGTTGTACCATATATATTACCTACAATTCATTGTAGCTAATTGGCTACAATTTGTGCTATAAATTGTGAGTTTCTCTGTCGAAAAGTGGGTTCCTGAGTCCTCTGTGTGACTCCCTGAGTTATTTTTTATGTATTTTGTGAAGAGGATTGTAATTAAGTTGGCTACAATAATTATAGCTAAGTTATCCCATATTTTAATTACTATAATACTTTAAGGTGTTATATGGACCCCCACTTAGCATTTGTTTTTAGTTTTGTTTTGAATTTTGTGTATAAAACTCGCAATGCATCTTTTTACAACACTGTGAGTTCTAGGAAATATGTTAACTTAGTTGTGCATTCCATAATTGCGTATAATAGCCGCTAGATTTATTTGTTTCCTTTAATAAGACGTGCCTATACGTAAGTCGTTTCCAAAATTATAAGACGGGAAAGTTGTTCCTCGAAATGCGCACGTTAATTAATATGCGCCTCTCACTAAATGAGTTAATTAAAAAACGTTTTCACTACCAGACTTTTAAATGCAGAAATAATAGGCTTTAAATAAATAGTGATTAATACGTAGTTTTGAGTTGTTTTTTTTAACTTCATATTTATCTACGCAATGATGTAATCTACACTCGAGGTTGACTGTTAGAAGTAGAGCTAGGTTGGAGTCATAATGGGACGATATCAATTGTTAAAGTTATTATTGTGACGGGACTGAAAGGGAAATTGGCCGACATTAGGGAGTTGGAGGTGGGGGGTATTTTAGGTGGGCCGTTTATATCTAGGTGGGACGGTTTATTGAGACGGACGGCATAGGAAGGTTGGAGTGTTGATATAAGGGAGGAGGTGATGTAAGTGAGCCATTCAGGATGAGTTGGGGCATAGTTAGGCGTCATAAAGCCGGTGGCATAAATGGTACGAGTTTGGTTTGGTGCATAGTTGAAAATATCACCTTTGGCTCATACATCGTCATCACTATTTTGGTTACGCCGCGTCAGCCTTCAATGCAGCCAAATAAGCACGTTGCTGCTCGCCTCCGCGGTTTGCTTCCTTAACAACTCGGTTCTTGATCTTTTTGCCTATATATTACGATCCCAGATACTCCCGACTTCATTACATTTGGTAATTGCCTGGGACCAGCTGCGGAAGTTGAGCCACCCACCCGGTAACTTCTGCCCTTTCCCGAAATGTTTTGCGGTTGGTTATCGGAATGACTTCATCCAAGTATCTTGATCTGTCTTGTACGGGATGACGCCTGCTCTAAACTGATCTTCGCTTGCTCTTCATATCCAACTGTGAAAGAAAGAAAATAAAAGGTTAAAAAACAAATATATAAGTTATTAAAGATGTAACGAAGTTAAATTACTTAGTGTCTCTTCCGGTTTTTTCGGTCTGTAACTCCAGTCTCCGGCCTCGAGTGCGTCTTCCTCCAAGTCTCAATTAGGTCCTCGTAATGACCTTTCTGGACTCTCCTGTACAATATCGAATAAATTAATAACAAGCTATAAATAAACAATATAAACACCTTTAAAATATCACAAAAATTATAAAGAGTCTTACATATTCGTTCCTGCCTTGCGCGAATGATTTCTTCCCTTGATGGGTTAGAATCGTGTTCTTCGCTCGGTTGGCAGCATTCTGCGCACTTCTCGCCACCCGTTCCGGATGGGACCACCAGTCAACCAACTTATTCCACTCATCTTGGTTTCTGTCTCCCCACACTTTCTTCGGCGGCAAATGATTCCTTGCCTCCTCGGCCGAACCATATCTTCTAAAATGATCAGCCTTGATCCTTTGCTTATTTTTGCGCCAAAGGATCCTCAGTTTCAATTGCAGCCCAAGCTTTACCCTGTCCCCAACCGTATAGACATTATTGCCCATCACCACTTTATCCTGATTATTGTACCAAGAGGCGAGGTCGAAATAGCTCTACATATAAACATAAACATTTAAATAAACAAACAATTTAAACATAACACGCATATCCACACGTCGATAATAGTAAGAATAGAAGTAAAATAAACAATTAATACCTCAAGAGTAGGGAAAATATGCGCTTTATGCGCCTCTGGAATTTCTTCCCACTCGCAAGCAAGGGGAAGGTGCCGGACTGTTTCCCCCATTAGACTATTCAACATGCTTGAATAATCGCCTGTAGGATGGAACGTACCAAGATCGTCGTAATCAAAGCCGATCGTCAAAGGTCGTTGGCCATTTTGTCTAAACGCCCTCCTTAAGGACGCATTCCCGGTCTCGATACGCTGGTTGGAACCTACAAAGATAAGTTATTGAGTCATGAAAATTCAAGTAAAAGAAATTAAAAATAATCAGTGTTATAAAATAATAAATAAACACAATTTCTTACTTTCGCACTGGGCCGGTACGGGCCGGTTGGGCTGTCTGGGTGGACTACCACCGGCATCCCCACCGTGTGATCTAGGAAATACGCACGCCATCTGTAAAATAACAAGTACAAGAACACACAGTTTCGTGGACCAATTAATGCTAATACACAAATTCATATAAATATACACATTTTAACATATAAAAACAATTCCACTCAAATAAAAAATACACATTTAAACATATAAAAACAATTCCATTCAAATGCAAAATTACACATTTAAACATATAAAAACAATTCCATTCAAAGAAAAATTACACATTTAAGCATATAATAACTGTTTCATTCAAACTACATCTTAAGATCGATTGTCATCGTCAGAATCATCGCTAGATAAAACTTCTTCAACATTAGTACTAGGGTTCACTTCATCATCATCAGACACTACAACATCATCATCATCATCAAGGACATGTGCAACATCATCATCTTCAGCATTGCCTTCATTAGCATTAGCATTGTCATCATTAACTGGTGGGGCGTCCACTTCTGTCGATTCAGAATTTATACTCAAATCCGTATGCTCAAAATTAGTCAATTCAACAGACAGTGTAACATTTGATGACATATTCGTAGGAGTAAAGGAGAAACACTGTCGAAATCATTTCCCCTCAACTCCCCAAATATGTGTTTAAAGACATATTCGTAGGAGTAAAGGAGAAACACTGTCGAAATCATC
>BQNB010087361.1:0-23378 GCA_026074375.1 Tanacetum coccineum
CTTAATATACATATATATAATTAAAATCAAAATATCAAATAATGAGAAGAGTGAGGAAAGTATTCCATAAGGTTTTTAAAAGATTTACTTTTGATCAAAGCAAAATCCAAAACCTTCCCGAGTCGTATCCCGACGAGGCGTGAATTGAAAATCGAGGTTAAGTTCGTGATCGCGTGTTTTAATAATCAAATTTTTTATTTAGATTTTAATTCTACAAATAACATGCAAAAACAAATAAAGGCAAACTAAAAACGAAAGCAGTTAAGGACTTAAACTAAGAACGTTAACGAGAATCTAAAAACGCAACTTAAAACCTAAATTATCAAATTTTGACCCTAAAAATGAAAATTTAATTTATAAAAGTCCTAAATAATTAAAAATAATTTTCGGAAAAAGATTTATATATATATTTTTTTATTTAATATAAATTAAAAACACTTTTAATCTAAAAATATTATTAAAAATACTAAACTATTTTAGAAAATTCTAAAAAATTCAAGGAAAATACTTTGCTTAATAACAATCCTAAGAAAAATAAAAATGGAATTCCAGCTTACCCCAATAAGCTGGAAATAAACTATAAAGAGCTTAATGCTAAACTGTAAAACAAGTGTTAAAAGAATAATTGTTGCAAGATAAAATATAAAAGACCCAAGGGCGAGTTGGCAATGGAGAGTGGTGTTAAAATGTTGGGTGTTAAGGTTGAGGTCCCGGGTTCGTCCCTATACTCCCAACATTTTTATTTTCCACATTTTATTTTTGAAAAAGCTTTTAAACATGAAAATAAGCTGTTTTAATAAAATAACTTTTTATTAAAAACACCAAATAAGCACAGAATAAGCTATAAGAACAAACAGTCAAGCTTAAGAAAACTTTAACATTTATAAATTCTAAATTGCTATAAGCTAAGGGACATAATAAGCTAAAAAAAGATCCTCAACTAAATTTAAAAAGTAATTCTAAACCATAAAATAAGCACTACCAATAAGCTAAATATCAAATAAGCACTAAAACTGCTTAAAGCAAATTGCAACTACAAGCAATTGAGAAGCAGTTTTTAAGCTACTAATTAAGCTAGTTAAGCTAAAAGCTAATGACCAAAAGTTGAAAACAAGTAAAGCTTGAACTATAAAGAACTAAAATAAGCAAGAATTAGCATTTTGAAATACTTTTAAGCTATAATAAAGGCTAATGAAATTGGCAGTTTAGGCTAAAAACAAGGTTTTTGGATTTTCAAGATTTTGTAAAAGCTCAATACACAAACTGCAACCCTATTTTCAGATATCTAAATGAGCTTAAAACCTCAAAATAAGCTTAAACAACACAAGCTTATACTCCAATAAGCTTTTGCTATCATTTTTAGAACCTAAAACTAAGTTATACTAACCTATAATGATGAATTAAAAAAGCCTTTTAAAACTGTAAAACTGAATACCATATCAGACTAATACCAAAACTTGTATGAACTAATAAAACAAAACATGGACTCAAGTTAGATCAAAATGAATGCATTTGGAGACAATTTTGTTGCACAAAAACTTAACTTAACAGCTTATAAACTCATATCCAAATTCAAGTAGATTTAAGAACTTTTCAAACTAGCAGACTTGGAATTTACCAACAATAACATTAAAGCTCAATTAAACTAATTCAAAACTACTCTAAACATGCATTAAAACATAATTATGATGAAACAAAAGTGGCTTTGAAATCTAAAAATGCACAAGTAGTATTAACCCTTGGTTAATACTGCTGTCCCAAACACCCCTGTATAAAACTGTTTTCCAAAATTAAGCTTGAAACATATTTTGAAATTTATTAAAAATGTAAAACAGCTTAAGCACAATGTATTTTAAAGACATTTAAGCAATTTTCACTAGAAAATAAGCATAGGAACATAAGCATAAGCCAACAAGCAGTTTTAAGCACATTATGACAAATTTATGAAAAACATAAACAAAGAAGATTTAAACAAGTAGCAAGCACCAATAAGCAATAATAAACATAAATAAGTATAAATAAGCATAGTTAAGCAGAAAATAAGTAGTAAATAAGCAATTGCATACAAATAAGCTAAAAAGTAAAAGGTGAAACTTACAATCTCCCTTGCTCAAAACAGGGAATCAACATGCTCACAAGGGCTTATCAACAAGCTCCAGCTTGTTTTAAACAAGCTGGTAAACACATAAGCCCTTCTAGAATTGGCTTATCATCCATAAAAGCTATTTTTGAGTAATTTTTGGTGGATTTTAAAGACAAAACAGTTTTAAATAAGCAAGAACCAAAACAGTTTAAGGAATAAGAAACTTAAAGCTTAGTAAAGCTTTAGGTGAGATCATAAGCCATTTTCATGGCTTAAAGCTTAAACAACATAATGAAGGATCAAACACGAATTTCTTAAAATACCTCAAACTTTCATTAATACTTTAAAATGTTTACAATACTTGAAAGGAAATAACAATAAGCTTAAAAATTGTAAATAAAAATACAAGAAAAAGAACACCCTAACTATGATAATAAGCCCTCTATTTATAGGCCAAAGAGGAAGCATCTAGGTCTTCAATCTGTGCTACTTCTGTGAGAGGTATGAGAGGTGTGTTTCTTGTGTGAGTAAGCTCGAAACCATCATCTTAGCCATCCATTTTGCTTTGGCTCCAAGTAGTATAATCTGAGCCCTTAATCTTTTGTCCTTGTCCCATCAGCCAATGGGTCTTCATGGGATTGCCATGGTGTACTTGTCTTCTTGCTGGGGTGGAGTTTTGCCTTGGGTGCAAGGTCGAATTGAAAGAGACAGATGAATAGTTTTTTGGCGGTTTTTTTGGTTTTGGGATAAAGGGGTTAACGGGGTTAGGGGTGAGGGACTAACGGTGTAATGTGTTAGGGACTAGTGGTGTAAAGTTAGGGACTAGTGGTGAAAAGTTACAAGGACTAATGGTGAAAGGTTTCAAGGACTAGCAGTGTTAGTCCTCAAGGACTAACGATGCAACAAATTTAATGGATTATGGTTAAGTGTATTTGTTGGGCTTTTGGATTGGGCCTAGTTATATAGTTTTGGACCAGGCTTTAATTAAATGGAATTTTGGGCTTTTGATTTAATAAATAAGCTTAATGGGCTGACTCGGCTCTGATCTTTCACGCTCTTTCCATTATCGTGCTCTGTTTTGTCGGTTTTGGATTTGTTTTTGTCCTTTAGTGAATATTCGTTACCTACACATCATAAATCATAAAACACACATATATTTGTCATTTTATGTCCGTTTTTGATCATTTTGGCTCGTTTTTATAGGTAAAGGTATTGTATGTAATTAAGACATAACGTAATCACCCATACTATAAACTATGGTCGTGTCCTCAAGCAAATGCTATAAGGTAAAACACTTTAGAAAACGAAGATTTTAATTCCCCTTGACTATAATTACCTCGAAAAGTAGTAAGTGTTAATCATAAGGGATTAAGAATCAATAGCTTTGAAAAGGCCCTTTTTGTCCATTTTTATAAATACTACACTAATTACCGCAAATACTTTTTTTTTGTATTTTTCTTTTTCTAACTAGAATGTTTGGATCTTTCGTTATTTTCATAACTTTTAGGGTCAAAGAACAAGAAGCAGTTCACTCCTAAAATGCCCAAAAAGGATAAATTCATAGTCCTTATAAATCTACACTAACTACTACATATTTTTTTTCCTTTTTCTTTTTCTAACTAGAATGTTTGGACTTTCGTTATTTCACAACCTTTAGGGTCATAGAACAAGAAACACTTCAATCCTAAAATGCCCAAAAAGGATAAATCCATCGTTCCTGATTTTACACTTGTCCCAAACCAAGCTTAAAAACAAAATCATCGTTAAATATAAGTTAAGATGCTAACACTACTCATACTTGTAACTTGTAAACTTTTCACTCCTGGCAATTATTATATCTGAGGTGAATGTGCTTATTTCGAATTTCAACCATGGATCAACCTTTTTAAGAAAATTGTAATATTTTTATGCTTCACGTTCCACCCAAGAATTATGATTTTGAAGACGAGATCATTCCATGTTGCGAATTTCTTCTCGGCACATCCCAACCGAGACCGGCTTAGGTGACCTGGCTTTTGACATCCCACAGAGAATAGTATCGGAACTCATGGACCTTCGGTTTCAAAAACTCTTAGGCTTCCTGTTAAATAAACAATTTATAGAGAAAAACCACAGCTTAAAACGGAATAGTCTTAGTTCAAAAGCATATTTAAATTCAAGAAAAAGAGATTTTCCCTATATTTATTAAATCACATATGTTACACTTAATACATCCTTTAAACGAAGGAAATCCTTGACCTTTTTGAAGGCTGCCACATCGGTTGTGAGCCGGTAATAGGCAGTAAACTTTTATCAGCCCACGGTTTTTATTATTATTATTACCTCTTTTTTTTTCTTAAAATACTTTATATTACCACGATATAGAGAAAATTTATTTTTAGAAAATTTAAGTATAAATTTGAACTAAGAATAAATAAATTATTGTTATCAACTTCATAAAAAAACATTGATTTAAGTTTAATTTTCGAAAATAGCACGTATTACTAGTCCGGTTAGAAGCTTTGAGGAGGAAAAGTCACAAATTACACTTATGAGCTCTTAAGATTTCCAACTAATCCTTGTTTAGCATCTAACTCATAATTAACTCTACCATTTCTCGTTCTTTGCAAATTTAAAATATTTAATAAAAAGATTCGCGAATGCTTAGTCAAATAAACTAGCTTAGTCAAGTTTATAACGGTTAAGGGACAAAGCTAAGAGCTCAACATGCTCGATCGAGTCAAAATTTATTCTTATTCTACCCAGCAGGAAAGTCAATATTGTGATAAAACACTTATTTTATTTTTGAATTTTTTTTTATTTTTATTTTTTTGGTGGTAAAAACGAGATTACGTGAAAACAACGACTGCATGCACAATCGAATCAATAGATTCACCCACATACTAGAACCGAACACAGTCCTCAATGTTTTAAGAAGGGTCTCTACGTAAATCTAAAGCCGTTTATTAAGTATGCTCAAAGATAAACGTTAGTCGATAAGATTTAGGATATTGGATTCCCATAATCATGCTAAGGATTGAAGCTTGAGTGATCGAAGGACAAAACCACGAGCACGAGAGTCTTTAAAATCCGAGGTAATACTGGACATACAACACAAAACACGAAACACGAGAAAAGAATAGGTGAACCTCCTCACGTCACACTTATTCATTACTACTATAATAATTATATTAGGATAAGCATGGGTTGCCACCCACGAAGCGCTTGTTTATTAATGAGTCACTAAGCTTGACTCGTCCTCGAATTTAGTTGTCCATGGGGAAAGTTTGGAGATCTGGGACAACCATTGGTGGTATGTCCCCTCCAAAATAGTGCTTGAGTCTATGACCGCTCACCTTGAAGTTTGGCTCGTCGGTTTGAGATAACTCGACGGTACCATAAGGGAAAACTTAAGCAATGGTGAACGGTCCGGTCCAATGGGTTTTGAGCTTGCCCGAGAAGATCTTTAATCAAGAATTAAAGAGAAGAACTCGATCACCAATGTTGAAAACGCGGTTCTTAATCTTGGAGTCATGAATCTTCTTTGTTTTCTCTTTGTAGATTAAAGAGTTCTCGTAGGCTTGATCACGGAGTTCATTTAATTCATTCATTTGAACTTTTCGGTGATCACCCGCGGTCTTGAGGTCAAAATTGCAATGTTTCAAGGCCCAATAGGCCTTGTGTTCAAGTTCGATAGGAAGATGACAAGCGTTTCCGTACACTAGCTTGCAAGGAGTGCACCCGATGGGTGTTTTGAAAGCGGTACGAAAGGCCCACAAGGCATCATCTAACTTATCGAACCATGAAGCACAGTTTTCACCTACGGTCCTTTCCAAGATACTTTTCAAACCATGATTTGAAACCTCCACTTGTCCACTTGTTTGTGGATGATACGGGGTAGAAAGACAGTGAGTAACTCCATACTTGAGCATGACTTTTGCAAATTGGTCATTGCAAAAGTGAGTACCGCGATCACTAATAATAGCACGAGGAGTTCCAAATCGGGCAAAGAGAGATTTCAAGAATTTTACGACAACTCGGGCATTGTTAGTGGGGAGCGCTTTTGCTTCAACCCATTTAGACAAGTATTCATCGGCTACGAGAATGTACTTGTTCCCTCGAGAAGACGAGAATGGCCCCATGAAATCGATGCTCCACACGTCAAAGATCTCGCAAACTTGAATTGCATTTTGAGGCATTTCATCACGTTGCGAGATTTTGCCTTGACGTTGACAAACGTCACAACGTGTGACCAAGTCATGGGCATCTCGATAAATAGTAGGCAAATAAAAACCGGAATCAAAGACTTTCTTAAGAGTGTAGTTGGCACCATGTTGTCCCCCAATGGGTCCATTATGGCAAGCCGTGAGGATATCAACGACTTCTTAGCCGTAAACACATTGTCTAATCACTTGATCCGCACCAATTCTAAACAAGTAGGGGTCGTCCCAGAAATATTGCTTAACATCTTTAAAGATTTTTTTCTTTTGTTGGGACGACATCCCTTTCACAATAAAATTTCTCGCATGGTAGTTTGCAATGTCAGCAAACCATGGGGTACTAAAATCACCACGAAAGGTAACCATACCAAGAGTCTCGAGAGGAAACGTTTAGGTAATTTCCTTGTTCTCGAGAACATCTTGGTGGAGATTTTTAAGTCTTGATAAGTGGTCGACCGTGAGATTCTCCGCTCCTTTTTTTATCACGAATAATGACATTAAATTCTTAGAGTAGGAGAATCCACCGAAGCAATCTCGGTTTAGCATCTTGCTTAGCAAGAAGATACTTAAGAGTCGAGTGGTCCGTATACACTATAGACTTTGATAAGACTAAGTAAGGCCGGAATTTCTCGAAAGCATACACTACAACTAATAATCTTTTTCCGTAGTAGTGTAGTGTGCTTGAGCATCCATCATGGTCTTACTTGCATAGTGTATAGGCTGAAAATGTTTGGTCTTTCGTTGACCCAAGACTGCACATACCGCATAATCACTAGCGCCGCACATAATTTCAAATGGTAGGTCCTAATCGGGGGCAACTAAAATCGAGGCTTCGGTTAACTTTTTCTTAAGTAAATTAAACGCTTCAATACATTCTTTTGAGAAAATAAACGGGGTTTCTTTTTCGAGAAGATGAGTCATCGGCCGGGCGATTTTAGAAAAATCTTGAATAAATCGATGATGGAACCCGGCGTGACCTAAAAAACTTCGAACGCCTTTAACGGAAGTCGAATGAGGGAGTTTAGCTATAACATCAACTTTAGCTCTGTCGAACTCAATCCCAGACATAGAAATTTTGTGGCCGAGGATAATGCCCTCTTTAACCATGAAATGGCACTTCTCCTAATTTAGAACTAAGTTGGTTTCTTTGCATCGTTTCAGCATTTTGTCTAAATGGGAGAGGCATGAAGAAAAAGAATCCTCAAAGACTGAGAAATCGTCCATAAAGACCTCCATTGTTTCCTCGATCATATCATGGAAAATGGCCATCATGCACCTTTGGAACATGCCCGGAGCAATACATATGCCAAAAGGCATACGTCGATAGGCAAACATCCCATAAGGGCAAGTGAAGGTGGTCTCCTCTTGGTCTTACGGGTCAATTGGAATTTGAAAATAGCTAGAAAATCTATCTAAAAAGCAATAGTATTCATTCCTTGCTAAACGTTCTAGCATTTAGTCCATAAAAGGCAATGGGAAATGGTCTTTATAAGTGGCATCATTAAGCTTACGATAATCAATACAAACTCGCCATCCCGTAACTAACCTAGTGGGTATTAACTCATTATCTTCGTTTTCAACTACGGTCATGCCATCCTTCTTAGGCACACAATGAACGGGGCTCACTGATCCGCTCAGACTACACCTTAAAATACATATAATATAATAAAATATCAAATATATAGTAAGGATAGTCTGAAAGCATTTTTGGGTTTAACCCGTCTTTGAATGTTGAATTGCCGGTTTAGAGTATCCTCCATTAATATTTTGTTGAGTACAAAATTGAGGGTCAAATGCCTTTTATTTCGAAGATGTTTCCAAGCAATGGCCGCTTAGTGTTGGTGACTTTTAAAACCTTAGAGTCGGACCTTCTCATCTTCTTTTAAGCTTTTAGCAATTATGACGGGTAGATTTATCTGGACCCTCCTCAAGAATGCATACTCAAGATGAGAAGGTAGAATCCTTGAGCTCAAGCTCCGGAGGATCATCAATAGAAGATTTTACGATTTTAAGTTCCTCAACATGAAGTTCTTTTAGAGGGAGAGGAGATGATGGATCATCATTTAATAACTTCTCAAGTAGAAGAAGGTCTCCCTCTGGATCAAAGTCGTCATCATCAATTCCCGGTGGAATTGAATCATTAGTAAGACAAGCTTCGATTTCTTCCAAAATGAAGTCTCCTTCCTCAAAAGGAGTGAGAGAGGGGGAAGAAGTAGAAAGGATAGGATCTAAAGACAGAGTGGGATTGCCACTTGTAGAACTATCCGAGAATCCGAGCACTTCTTAAGCATACTCCTTACAAGCTACGTCGATGACATCGATTCGATTAATTGATACATCATCATTGTAGGAGAATCTTGAAGTTTGACCAACTTTAAAGGTTATGGCTTCATCATCAACTCGGAGAGTTAATTCTTTACCATAAACATCAATCAAAGCACGTTCCGTCCTTAAAAAGGGTCTCCCGAGAATTAAGGGAACCTGAGGATCGACAACATAATCAACAACTACGAAGTCGGCCAGAAAATGGAACTTTCCTACTTTTACAAAGACATCTTCAGCAATACCGGATGGACTAGTAGTCGATCGATCTGCAAGTTCAAGAATCATTTGAGAGGGAGTAAGTTCGGGGAGTGAAAGCTTCTTCCATATGGAAAGAGGCATCAAGTTGATGCTTGCACCAAGATCGGCCAAGGCTAAGCATTCAACTAACTCAGGAAAATCATAAGGAATAAGAAACTTGCTGGGGTCTCCAAGTTTTTCGGGCAACCTTTTTAGGATAACCGCCGAACAATTCTCATTCACCGGTGTTTTGGCTAAGTCAAACAATTTTTCTTTGTTATTAAGGAGACTTTTAAACATTGAAGCAAATTTTGGCATATGTAGAAGAGCATCCGCGAAACTGAGCTCGAAATGTAATTCCCTAAATATTTCAACAAATTTTGAAACTAGATTATCATCTTTTTCACAGAGCTTTTGTTTGTTGGCTCTCGAAGGATAAGGTATAGACGGTTTAGGCTTAGGAGCAACAACGGGCTCATCAATGGGAGCTTGAACTCAGATTACCAGAGGTTGAATGTTTTTGGTACTCGGTTGCACCGTATCCTTTGTCACCTCGGGTTCCCGTTCCACCACCTTGGGAAGAGGTGGAATTGGAGGTCCATCATAAGAAATACCACTTCGGGTTGTGATAGCTTTCAAGTCACCTCTTGGGTTAGTAACAATGTTGCTAGGAAGTGAACCCGTACCCGAAGAAGAAGTGGTATTCATTTGAAAAAAACTAGCCATCATATTCTTAAGCTCATTGGTTTGATTTGATATTACAGCTTGCATTTCATTCCTTATTTCATTCTTAAATGTATTATTTTGATTTTGCATTGTAGACTGCACTTCATTTCTTAATTCTGATTTTAAATTACTGATATGATTTCTCATGGCTTGCATACTAGCCTCATTCGTTTTCTTAAATTTCTCCAAGTTACTCGGAGTAGTAACTTGAGTTTGAATCGGAGCTTGATAAGACGTATCGCACATTCGGTTGAGCAAAACCGGGTGGTCGAAACTGATTAGCTACACTCTAGGGATGATAACCGGTATTTCCCTGATTGTAGTTCATTGCGGCTGCTGAAACATATCCTTGAATATTGTCTTGATAGCCCAAAAAAGTGTTGCCATCGGTGGTAAGACACTATCAGAAAGAATGAGCACCGCCACAAGTAACATAAGATTCCTCAACAACTTTTATGAAAGCTAGAGCTGGGGTTACTTGATGTTGTTTAAACATCGCGGTCATGGCACTAGTCACGGCACTGGCTACGGCACTGGCTATCTTTGAAGAATCAACATTACTTGCTTTCACTTGAGAAACAATGAGTTTGTTTCTTGAATTACGAACTTTTGATTTGTTTTCAATAATTCTCAACACATCTTGTGTACTTCTTTCCAAAAGAATACTACCGGCGGTAGAATTCAAAGAATCTTGATCGGATGGGTTTAAACCATTGTAGAAGGTATCGAGTTAATGCAATTCGGTAAAACCATGATGTGGGCATGCTCGAAGGAGATCCTTGAATCGGTCCCATGCCTCATAAAATGTTTCATCAAAACATTGTTGAAAATTTAAAATTTCATTCAGGAGATTTGTTGTTCTTGAGGGAGGAAAGAAATGGTTAATAAACTTGGACACAAGATCGTCCAAAGTGAGAATTGAACGAGAAGGTTCTTTGTCGAGCCAAATCCGGGCCGGACCATCGATAGAAAATAGAAAAAGCATAAGCTTAATCGATGTCTCGGGCACATCTTTGTACTTCAACGTAGAAGTAATCTTGTTAAAATATCGAATATGAGCATGAGGATCTTCTTTCTCAAAACTGAAGAATTGTTTTGAAGTTACAAGATTGATTAGACTATGCTTGAGCTCGATATGCTCAAAGGGAATGGGTGGTACTGCGATTGCCTCCGCATAACCCTCGGTGGGTGCATGGAGTAATTCTGCCATAATACGTTGATCGACCATCGTAACTACGGGAGTCTCTACAAGAGAAAACGGTTCGACTCTTTGTTTAGAACGTCTATGACGTTTCGGATTCGTAGAAGGTTCACCAACGAATTTTGACGAAGAGCGAGTTTGCGTACACTGAGAACAAAATAAGAGAAATAAAAAATGAGAAAAAATATATTTTTGTAAAACCGATAATATCAATCAAGTGTGGAACGGTTTTTGCGTATTTAGAATACAGCTACAAAATGATAAGCCGGAAGTAGGAGCGGGGGGGGTATAATGTGAAGCGTTTTAAAGAAACAGTTCTCCTTTGGGTCGACAGAATCGACGATTGACACCTCCTTATACCTCTCTTATAGTTTTGTAATTAATTATGGAAGGTGTGCCGATTTCACAAGTGGACACAACGATTGTTTTTGTTGTTTTCATTTTTAGAAGTTTTTTTGGTATATTTTTGAATTACTTGATAATTAGACGTAAATATTCACAAATGAAAGCGATAACTTCATGGGGAAGGGTCTTCAAACACTAATCTTCAAAGTAAACACAATAATCGTTTCGCAGCCTCTCCGGCTGCGGCGTCAAAAATTTGATTTGGCGTCCTTAGTATATAATATAGTATAGATATAGATATATAATATATATATATATATATATATATATATATATATATATATATATATAATATATATATATATCTATATATATTTAAATAAAATACCAAATACAAATTTCGTAGATTAAGAAGAAGCAGTTGCAAAAGTTTAGTTTACGAGGAAAAATGCTTTTTTCAAGCAAGAAGCAAAAAGAAGGAATCTGTGACTATACCTATCATCCCCATGTTTTTATGTTTGATGCTTGATGTAACGCCCCCCTCTCAACGAGGCGTGGAGTCTAGTCTCCCCAGAGAATACTCCCCTACGTCCCTCGAAAGGGTCGATCCTCAGCCTTTTCCTCCCCCAAAGTGATCGAAAATGTCTGTAAACTTGAGCATCGAACATCCTAATAGCATTGCATCGAAGTGCTTCGGCCTCTGACGATCTCCACCGTTTTCGTCTCGCAACAATATGTCTCTAATCACTACAACCTCAAAACATAACGACAAAAGCAAACATTAATCCTCGACAATTAAAGATCTTAAACACGAAGCTAATAATAACCACCGTTCTAACCCACGGGAATTAAAAACGTCCTACTCGAAAACTCAACATATATCATCCTCTTTTAATCCTAAACAATGCAAATTTCAATTTTAAATGCTCACTAAATGATTAAAAATAATTTTAGAAAAAAGAATTACATTATTTTTATTTTTATTTTATTTATTATGAATTAAAAATAGTTTTGTTGGGAATTAAAGAGCTTCTATAAGATAATGCTGCTGAAGGACTTAATACTGCTAGTAGTAATAGTTAGTTATGTGCTAGTTTTATAGTAGTATGTTAGTACAATGTTTTGTTACTGTCTATATCATAGTTTGTAACTGTTAGCTTCAGTATATTAGTGGGCTGCTTATGCGATATGTATGAGAAGTAAAATTAGGAATTGATATGCATGATCTCGTCTAACTCGCTAAACACGTTTTATAAGGCCTATTAGGGTTTTCCTTAGTAGTTATAAAGGTTCTCTACGGCTAGTTAGACATATCTCTTTTTCATTACATTCATAGTCTCCAAATTCCAATTTCATATAATGGTTAAAGTCTTTCAATTGATAAGGCAAACTCTATAGTTGTTTTGTGGTATGTCAAGATATATTGAAAGACTTTGTGGAAAGTTTCTGTGTTCATTGTTTGATTGTTTCTTCTGCGATATAAATATTAATTCCGCATTAGTCTTTATATTTACACACCAAGGTTTCTAAATTAGTTGTTTAGATTTATCTAAGCTTAATAAAAGATCACCATTCAATTGGAACCTACACGTGGTATCAGAAGCGGGTGTTCTGAAACCTTGTTTTATAAGATGAAACAAAATGGATTCCACTCTCTGTTATTCCCCTATATCAAAAAACCTGGATCTAGAAATTACCCAAAAAAAGTCTCTTGCACAAAATGCCACTTCTCAAGCAAGGTAAGATATGAACCTTGAGAGAATCAGAATGAGAGTCATATATTCAACTTCATGATTATGCTCTCTGGGAGATCATAGAGAAGGAACTCTTTCAAGCAGTAGTTAGCTCGAACCACTACAAACCGGAAGATGGTACATCTACTACAACAAATACCTGATGCTGTTACTGCTGAAGAGAAGATCCTAAAGAAGAATGATCTTAAAGCCCGAAGCATCCTGATGATGACCACATCAATGTTGAGATCTATTACTTTTAATAACACAAGGATGCCAAGTCTTTATTTGAAGCCATAAAAGCAAGATTTGGTGGTAATGAAGCCACCAAGAAGACTCAAAAGACATTCTTAAAGCAGATGTATGAAACCTTCAATGCTTTCTAGTGAAGTCACTTGACTCTAACTTTAATCAGGCTTTAGGAAAATTGTAAGCCAGTTAGTTAGGTTAACTATCTTGGGTGAAATCAATCACTCCAGAAGAACTAACCTGAAATTCTTAAGAAGATCTTCCTTAATGAAGATGGGGTTATGCATGTTGTGGTCTGGAGGAACAAATCAGATCTGGGCTCAATAAGTTTTGATGATCTTTACAACAATTTTAAAATTGTTGAACCAAAATAAAAGTCTAAAGAAGTGTATTCTCTAACACAAATCTAGGGCTCTTAGAATTTTGGGCTTCTCTCAGGTTCATAGCAGTACAAATGATGGGTAATACTGCTTAATGTTCATGTTTTTAGTATAGTAGTACTTCTGGTAAGTACTTGCTTAGCACTAATAATAGTACTGACTTGTCTCAGTGGAATGCCACAGTATATGCTATCTAGCCACTCAACCCAATGGGTCTCAAGTTGTTCATGAAGGACCTAGCGTAAATCATCTATTGAAGATGATCTTGATTGAAATGGATTTAAACAGTGGCAATTGCATTGCCTAAGTATGAAGAGCAAGAAATGTTTTTTTATCCAGAGAACTGGTAAAAGATTATCATCAATGGAAAGTGATACTGCTGGTTATGACAAGAATGTGGAATGTTTCTAATGTCATTAAGTTGGAAGTTACATTTTGCTAGAGAGTGCAGAAATCTTAGGAGTCAAGAGATTCAGGAAAAAGAACGTCAAGGATAGCTCAAGAAGACAGTGATGTGGAAGAATCCTCTTCAAGGCTATGTTAGCTATGATGGGTCTGATTTTGATTGGAGCTACATGGCAGATGAGGAGGCTTCTACCAACTTTGCACTTTAGGCTTTCTAAGACTCTAGGTAACACAAATAAGGAAAACTTGCTCTAAATCTTGTCTTAAAAATTTTTGAAGATCATAAGTTAAGTATGATGGAGTTGAGAATAGAGCTTATAAAGCCTGAAATCTGATTTAGATAGCTTTAAAAAGGGTTTAGCTTCAGTAGAAGAACAACTAAGTCTTTTATAAGAAAAAATTGAAAGTATGTTTTGTGATCAGATGGTTGTTCTTAAAGAAGAGGGATGGCTCATTTGTGAAAATTAGATATTAAGCTCTTAAAGAACAGGCTAGAAAGATTAAGAAAGAAAAAGAGGATAATCAGTGCTTTTAAAAATTGTCCAACTTTGAAAAATGCCTCTAAAGTTTAGACCATGATTGTGAATCAAATATTGATAACAAATAAGAATATAGGGGTCTAGAATTCATTAATGTGTTCCCCCTCACTTCAGCTTTGTTGGCACCCTCTTAGTATTGATTTATCAAACTCAGACTTGGAAATTTATACAAACTGCATTTGAAGGATATGGATGTTAAGGTAAATAAGGGTGCTAGTGAAAATGTCTCTAAGAAGTTAAGGAATAAACTTCAGAGCTCCAATAATTGAAGATTGGGTTTTTGATTGTGATGAAGATGAGACTGTTGTGTTAGAATCTCTTAAACGTTCAAAACCTATGCAAGCTGATCAACCAAGGAAAGTTAGTCAAAATCTATGAACAATAGTACAAGCTCTAGAATACCCCAATGCCTAAAAATTAGGAGTTGGATTTCAGTTTACACCAAAAGCTTGTTTTGTGTGTGGGAGTTTTAATCATCTAATTAAAGACTGTGATTTTCATGATAAAAGGATGGTACAAAAACCTTGTTTTAACAAAAATGTGAAAAGGGAATGGTCAAAGGGAAGGTTTAGACCAGTTTGGATCTAAGCAAATGAGGTCAATCATTAAAATTTCTCTAATTCTAGAAGAAATTTTGCTCCAACAGCAGTTTTAACCAAGTCTGGCCTAGTACCATTTAGTACTGCTAGGCAAAGCTTTTTAAGAACTACAACACCAGTTAGTGCTGCTAGGTCATTCAATACTGTCTGTACCCTCTGAAATGTTGCCAAACCAAGGACAAATGCTTTTCTTAAGTCACACTCACCATTTTAAGGAAGACCTTTTTTACCAACAAACAACACTTAAAATAGAAATTTTGAATAACAAAGTTAATACTGCTAAGGTATTTTTGTTAATACTGTTAAAAAAAAAAGAATGACAAGTGCTGTTGGGGAACAAGGGATAAATGCTGTTAAGCCTAATCATATGGGCAATGGAGACCTAAATTTAAAGATGTACATCATGTTAAAAGAATTTACTTAGATCATGTATTTGTAAAGCATTTTTAAGTAGGTTGCATCCAACTATTAGAAACAAGTCTAGTAATGGCTTGGGTTACAGAGAAATTAATTCTCTTCATGACAAGTTATAGTTAGTTTGCTAATTATACTTGATACTGCTATTGTTAGTAGATTGCTGTGTATTTTCTATGTTTTAGTTTACACATTTACAGAGCCGCTATAAAAAAGATGTATAGTGGGATTTGAGGGGAGGGACTTTAATGAGTACTTGATGATAGAATGGGATGGTCTTTTAGCGTTTGGTTTTACAACCACACAACAGTAATTGGTCATCAATTCACCTGACCTTAACAATAGGGCATAAGGATTGGCTAGTTCCATAAGCAAACGGTTTGTGGCAAAACTTTTCAAATCCATTTTGGTTGACAATTTACCAAAAATTATATTGTTCTCAAACTCTCCTTGCTTCTCAGCAAATGTTTGGCTAGTCGGTCAAACTGTTCTTGGTAAAACTAATCAAATCTGTTGATAGTTGAATTAGATAGTTTTGCTAAAACTATTATGGTTTATCAAGTTGCACCATGTTTTTGCAATGACAGAATTGGCTATTCCAGGGCAAAATGGCAACTGGTAGAAAGGAATCATCAAATCCGGGTTTTTGGGCTGATAGTTGCCAAAAAACTATAAGTCCAATGATCCACCTCTCTCAAAAGGTATACCACTTCGAAAGTGGAGTTGAGGACAGTATGAAATTTATAGATAATTGTTTGATGGATTTGTGTTACCAAAATTGATTGATAAAGTTACCTTTGGAAAATGCTCTTAAACGTCGAAAGGAGTCTCATGCTCAGACTCTAACAATGTGATGAAGAAAGTTCAAAAGATTGCGAAGACAAGCTTCAGTGTATGATTTATGATGCAGAAGAGAAGAGGTATTTGATTTCAGAGGTTAACTCGTAAACAGGTGGGAGGATGGAATGAAATAGAAAATGCATGTGTGGAGGTATGACAAACTCAAGAGGTTATGAACTTTGAGCAGGTCTATATTTGAAGAAGAGTACAAGAAGTTATGCTTGGTGTTAATACTGCTAGGTATAAGCTTAATACTGCTAGTGTTAAGCTGCTGGGGATATATTTCTAGAGCTGAGAGAAGTTAGTACTATTAGGTTCAAGTTAGTACTGCTAGACCAAAGCTTAGTACTGCTAAGTGACCGTTAGTACTGTTTGAGCCATAACAAATAATTTTAAGAGCCGTTGAGGATTTCAGTCAAACAACTAGCTTTATACAGGTTTCATAAAGCTCAAAAATCTATTACCTTCTCACAAAATTCCTGATTAATTAATCAACTTTTTTCATTCATAAAATGGGATAATTTGGAGTTTGCGGACAAAAATAATTTGTAAATTAAGATATAATCTTGTCGGAATCGACAAGGAAGCAAAAGATTTTAATGTTTTGAAGTCTGCAAGAGAATTACAGAAGAGCAGTGTGAAAGATTCGAAGCTTTCATGGAGACCTGTTCAAGCATAGTTTGAAGAAGACTTGATAGACAAGATTTAAGTCAACTCTACAGCTTGGTTCAAGAAAGATTTAAAGATCATCCACTTGAGGGTCATGATTTAGATCTATGGGGAGATCTTAGGATGATATTTGATCCAAATGAAGAAGATGACATATGGTTGAAACCAACAGTATTGAGAGTTACTGAGATGGAAATTGCATGAATACAGTGGTGTTCACTCTTTATTCTTAGATGGTACATCAATACAGATCAACATGTTAGTAGAAAAGAAGTATCCACTGAAGAAGGAAATCTTGGAGAAGATGATCAACTTGAAGATTGAAGCAGAAGAAGAAAGTACTATGGCACATGAGCTTATAAAGTTTATCAAATCTCAGATTGCAGAACAGAGTTAGTTATGAAGAATTTTTAAAAGCTAACAGGAAAGGAAGCTAAAGTGTTTGAAAGAATCCTCTCAAAATCAAAGAGCTTTAATTCAAGAAACTTAAGATTTGAAGGTAAATCATAAGTTTAGGGGAGGATTGTTGGGAATTAAAGAGCTTCTACAAGATAATGCTGCTGAAGGACTTAATACTGCTAGTAGTAATAGTTAGTACTGCTAGTTATAGTTAGTACTGTTAGTACAATGTTAGTACTGTCAGTATATAGTTAGTACTGTTAGTTAGTATATTAGTGCTGCTTATGAGATATGTATGAGATAAATTAGGAATAGATATGCATGATCTCTGCATAATCTCCTAACGCGTTTTGTAAGCCTATTAGGGTTTTCCTTAGTGTATAAAAGGAACCCTACGGCATAGTTAGACATATCTCTTTTTCATATACTTTCATAGTCGTCCAATTCATATAATAGTTAGAGTCTTTCATTGTAAGGCAAAACATATAGTTGTTTTGTGGTTTGTTCAATATATTGAAAGCTTTGTGAAAGTTCTGTGTTCATTGTTTGATTGTTTCTTCTGAGTATATAAAGATTAATTCCGCATAGTCTTTATATATACACCACAAGGTTTCTAATCTAGTTGTTTAGATTTATCTAAGCTAATAAAAGATCCATTCAATTGGAACCAACAAGTGGTATCAGAGCGGGTGTTCTGAAACCTTGATTTAGAAGAAACAAACTAGATCCATCTCTCTGTTCATTCCCTATATCAAAAACCATGGATCTAGAAAATACCCAAAACAATTCTCTTGCAAAACTGCCACTTCTCAAGCAAGGTGAATATGACACATGGAGACTCAGAATAGAGTCATATATTCAACTTCAAGATTATGCTCTCTGGGAGATCATAGAGGAAGGCAACTCTTTCAAGCCAGTAGCTCGAACCACTACAAACGAAGATGGTACATCTACTACAACAATACCTGGTGCTGTTACTGCTGAACAGAAGATCCTAAAGAAGAATGATCTTAAAGCCCGAAGCATCCTGATGATGACACTTCCAAGTGAGCATCTACTTACTTTCAATAAACACAAGGATGCCAAGTCTTTATTTGAAGCCATAGAAGCAAGATTTGGTGGTAATGAAGCCACCAAGAAGACTCAAAAGACACTCTTAAAGCAGATGTATGAAACCTTCAATGCTTCTAGCTCAGAGTCACTTGACTCTATCTTTAACAGGCTTCAGAAAATTGTAAGCCAGTTAACTATCTTAGGTGAAATCATCACTCCAGAAGATCTTAACCTGAAATTCTTAAGAAGTCTTCCTACTGAATGGGGTATGCATGTTGTGGTCTGGAGGAACAAATCAGATCTGGGCTCAATAAGTTTTGATGACCTTTACAACAATTTTAAGATTGTTGAACCTGAAGTCAAAAGAAGTGTAACCTCTAGCTCAAACTTAGGCTCTCATAATTTGGCCTTTCTCTCAGGTCATAGCATTACAAATGATGTTAATAATGTTAATGTTCATGTTAGTACTGGTAGTACTCCTGTTAGTACTGCTAGCACTAATAATAGTACTGCTTGTCTCAGTGATGCCACAGTATATGCTTATCTGGCCACTCAACCCAATGGGTCTCAAGTTGTTCATGAAGACCTAGAGCAAATCCATGAAGATGATCTTGATGAAATAGATTTAAAGTGGCAATTGACATTGCTAAGTATGAAAGCAAGAAATTTTTATTAGAGAACTGGTAAAAAGATTATCATCAATGGAAGTGATACTGCTGGTTATGATAAGAAAAAGGTAGAATGTTTCAATTGTCATAAGTTGGGACATTTTGCTAGAGAGTGCAGAAATCCTAGGAGTCAAGAGAACAGGAACAGAAGTCAAGATAGCTCAAGAAGAATAGTGAATGTGGAAGAATCTTCTTATAAGAATAGTGAATGTGGAAGAATCTTCTTCTACCAACTTTGCACCTATGGCTTTCTATGACTCTGAGGTACAAAATAACAAAACTTACTCTAAAACTTGTCTTAAAAATTTTGAAGATCTTAAGTCTAAGTATGATAAGTTGAGAATAGAGCTTAATAAGTCTGAATCTGATTTAGATAGCTATAAAAAGGGTTTAGCTTCAGTAGAAGAACAACTGGTCTTTTATAAGAAAAATGAAAGTATGCTTTGTGATCAGATTGCTGTTCTTAAAAGAGATGCCTCATTTAATGAATCAGATATTAATGCTCTTAAGAAACAGGTAGAAAGACTTAAGAAAGAAAAAGAGGATAATCAGTTTAAAATTGACAACTTTGAAAATGCCTCTAAAAGTCTGGATCAATTGATTGGAAATCAAATATCTGATAACAATAAGAAGGGTCTAGGATATAATGTTGTTCCTCCTCCACTTACAGGCTTGTTTGCACCTCCTAGTATTGATTTATCAAACTCAGGACTTGAGAAATTTAAACAGCCTGAATTTGAAGGATATGGTGTTAAGGTAAATAAGGGTGCTAGTGAAAATGTCTCTAAAGAAGTTAAGAAAACTTCAGATGCTCCAATAATTGAAGATTGGGTTTCTGATTGTGATGAAGATGAGACTGTTGTGTTAGAATCTCTTAATGTTCAAAAACCTAAGCAAGCTGATCAACCTAGGAAAGTTAGTCAAAACCCTAGGAACAACAGTACAAGCTGGAATACTCCAATGCCTAAAAAATTAGGAGTTGGATTTCAGTTTACACCAAAAGCTTGTTTTGTGTGTGGGAGTTTTAATCATCTAATTAAAGACTGTGATTTTCATGATAAAAGGATGGTACAAAAACCTGTTTTGAACAATGTGAAAAAGGGAACTGGTCAAAGGGAAGTTAGACCAGTTTGGACTAATGCAATGAGGGTCAATAAACAAAAATTTTCTAATTTTAGAAGGAATTTTGCTCCAATAGCAGTTTTAACCAAGTCTGGCCTAGTACCATTAAGTACTGCTAGGCAAAGCTTTTCAAGAACTACAACACCAGTTAGTGTTGCTAGGTCATTCAATACTGTTGTACCCTCTATAAATGTTGCCAAACCAAAGACAAATGCTTTTCAAAAGTCACATTCACCATTAAGAAGACCTTTTTACCAACAAACAACACTTAAAAATAGAAATTTGAATAACAAAGTTAATATTGCTAAGGAAATTTCTGTTAGGGAACAAGGGATAAATGTTGTTAAGCCTACAGCATACTGGGCATGAAGACCTAAAATAAAGATGATAAATCATGTCTACAAGAATACTGGATCATATATGTGTAAGCAATTTAACTATGTTGATCCAACAGGCAGAAACAAGTCAGTAATGGCCTGGGTTCCCAAGAGAAATTAATTCTCTTGTGACAAGTATAGTTAGTTCTGCTAATTATACTTGATACTGCTATGTTAGTATTGCTGTTGTATTTTCTATGTTTTAGTTTAACATTTGCAGGTTATAAAAAGATGCATAGTTGGATTTGAGGGGAGGTCTTTGATGAAAGAATGAATGGTTGTTTAGTGCTGGTTTAAATACCACACAACAAATGGTCATCAGTTCACCATGCTTAACAGGCATAAGAACTGGCTAGTCCATAAGAACTGGCTAGTCCATAAGCAAATAGCTTTTGGTAAAGACTTTTCAAATCCGTTTATGGTTGACAATTTACCAAAAATTGTATGGTTCTCAACTCTTCTTGCTTCACAGCAAATAGTTGCTAGTCCAGGATCAAACAGTTCTTGGTAAAGACTAATCAAATATGTTGATAGCTGATAGTTTGCTAAAAACTATATGGTTATCAATGCACCATGTTTTTGCAATGAAGCATTGGCTATTCCAGGGCAAACGGCAACTGGTAAAGAATCATCAAATCCGTTTATGGCTGATAGTTTTCCAAAAACTATAAGTCCAATGATCCACCTCTCTCAAAAGGTTACACACTTAGAAGTGGAGACGACAGTCTGAAACTTATAGAATTGATGAATTTGTGTACCAAATTGATTGATAAAGTTACCATTTTGGAAAATGCTCTTAAACAGTCTAAGGAGTCTCATGCTCAGACTCTAACAATGTTGATGAGGAAAGTCAAAAGATTGGAAGACAAGCTCAAGTTATGATTTCAGATGCAGAAGAGTATTTGATTTCAGAGGATCTTGTCAAACAAAGGAGGATGGAAGAAACAGAAAATGCATGAGTGAAGTATGACAAACTTCAAAGGTATGAACTATGAGCAGGTCTATATTTGAAGAAGAGTACAAGAAGTTATGCTTGGTGTTAATACTGCTAGGTACAAGCTTAATACTGCCAGTGTTAAGTTTGTACTGCTGGGGATATATTTCTACTGCTGAGAGAAGTTAGTACTGTTAGGTTCAAGTTAGTACTGCTAGACCAAACTTAGTACTGCTAAGTGACCGTTAGTACTGTTTGAGCCATAACAAAATTAATTTAAGAGCCGTTGAGATATTTCTACCAACAACCTAGCTTATAAGGTTTCATGATAAGCTCAAATCTTTTACTTCTCACAAAATTCTAGATTATTAATCAACTTTTCATTCATCAAAATGGTAAATTTAGAGTTTTGCGACAAACATTATATTGTAAATTAGGAATATATCTTGCTGGGAATGACAGAAGCAAAAGATTCCGAAGTCTGCAAGATTACAAGAGTGGAGTATGACAAACTTCAAAGGTATGAACTATGAGCAAGTCTATATTTGAAGAAGAGTACAGGAAGTTATGCTTGGTGTTAATACTGCTAGGTACAAGCTTAATACTGCCAATGTTAAGTTTGTACTGTTGGGGATATATTTCTACTGCTGAGAGAAGTTAGTATTGTTAGGTTTAAGTTAGTACTGCTAGACCAAACTTAGTACTGCTAAGTGACTGTTAGTACTGTTTGAGCCATAACAAAATTAATTTAAGAGCCGTTGAGATATTTCTGCCAACAACCTAGCTTATAAGGTTTCATGATAAGCTCAAATCTTTTACTTCTCACAAAATTCCATATTATTAATCAACTTTTCATTCATCAAAATGGAAAATTTGGAGTTTTGCGACAAACATAATATTGTAAATTGGGAATATATCTTGCTGGGAATGACAGAAGCAAAAGATTCTGAAGTCTGCAAGATTACAAGAGTAGATGGAAGTTCAAGCTTTCATGGAGATATTCAAGCATTGTTAAGAAGACTTGATAGACAGGATTTAAGTCAACTCTACAGCTTGGTTCAAGAAAGATTTAAAGATCATCCACTTGAGGGTCATGATTTAGATCTATGGGGAGATCTTAGGATGATATTTGATCCAAATAAAGAAGATGACATATGGTTGAATCAACAGTATTGGGAGTTGCTGAGATGGAAATTACATGAATACAGTGGTGTTCACTCTTTGTTCTTAGATGGTACATCAATACAGATCAACATGTTAGTAGAAAAGAAGTATCCACTGAAGAAGGCTATCTTGGAAAAGATGATCAACTTGAAGATTAAAGCAGAAGAAGATAGTAATATGGCAATTGAGCTTATAAAGTTTATCAAATCTCAGATTGCAGAACAGAGTTAGTTATGAAGAATTTTTGAAACAGTACAGGAAAGGAAGCTAAAGTGTTTGAAAGAATCCTCTCAAAATCAAAGAGCTTTAATTCAAGAAACTTAAGATTTGAAGGTAAATCATAAGTTTAGGGGAGGATTGTTGGGAATTAAAGAGCTTCTACAAGATAATACTACTGAAGAACTTAGTACTGTTAGTTGAAGACTTAGTACTGTTAGTTATAGTTAGTACTGTAACATTTCTGATTTTCACGTATTGTACGACTCTTTAATGTCAACAATTTATATTAGCCAGATACGCGTTTACTTTTAATTTTGACGTTTAAGCTAAATCGCGTAGACTAAAAAGAAATCATTTTACGTGAATGGTCACCAAATAAATTAAGGTTTATGTCCAGTAAGTGTCTAGTAACTATTTGAGCAATAATTATCCGATTTGCTATGTTTTTTTTTTGATTGGTCACGTAAATGAGTTACGTTTCGCAATAAAATGAACTTA
>BQNB010087362.1:0-25099 GCA_026074375.1 Tanacetum coccineum
TAGGTATTAGAGGAACTAGCTTGTCACGTGTCGGAAAACCTGTCAAGAAGGTTCTTTTAATGAATCTATCTGATCACAGGTGCGGTATTCATACTGTAATCATTGATCCTCACGGAATCAGAGGTTAATGCAACCGACCAGATTGAGTATCGTCTATACTCGGTCCCTTCAAAATATAAAACCTTTGTGTGTTCACAAAATGTTTTTTCTAGAACACATTAAGTGGATTTTACATAACAAAATGTTTTTGTTGGTGACTAAATTGTTATATCATGGCGAATGACGACT
The DNA here is from genome assembly GCA_026074375.1 of Tanacetum coccineum. Classification (NCBI taxonomy): domain Eukaryota; kingdom Viridiplantae; phylum Streptophyta; class Magnoliopsida; order Asterales; family Asteraceae; genus Tanacetum; species Tanacetum coccineum. Next base: position 289 of record BQNB010087362.1, read on the forward strand.
CAAAGTTTCCGATGCAAGACACATGCTCATATCCATACCACAGTATCTGAAGTAATCAAGAAAGTTTTCATACAAGGCTTCCGCACAATCTCTGAGAATCAATGTCTTCTTCAAATTCTAAAAGTTACAATGATTGGAAGAAGAGACATCATCAAAGCTTTCAAAGATTCCAACAGATATGAGCATGTGAGACTAAAGATCAGCGTATGGCAAAGTCTAAGTGAAAGGAGATCACAAAGTAATTCAAAGAAGTAAAGCTTAAACAAGTCAAAGATCAAGATCAAGTCATCACATCAAATTCTGAAGATCATGATCAAGGTGTTAACGTTTGAATTACCAAAGCACAACAAGTGAAGTACCCCATCAACATCGAGCTAAAGAGACAAGGTCGAGTGAACTTCTCATGACCTCATCTAGGGGGAGATTGTTAGGTTCACCTAAATGGACCCAAACAAAGAAGCTTCGGTCACTCGAAGTTACAAGACAAAAGTCTAGCTCGAAAGACTATGTTATTTAATGTTTATTATGTATAAGGGCCAAGATGTAAAAAGCCCAAAAAGAAAGCCCTCAAAGGCAAATCCTTATTAGTATAAATACTCCTAGTTTAGTCAAAATTAGGTTAGCTACTTCATTTTATATTTTTTTCATCTTTTAGAGTTTGGTAGCCACTCTTTGTTTCATTTCAATCAAAAGTTATTCATTGTTTTAATCTTTGTGCCATTGATCGTGTGCTTCATACATGGAATGATCTAGGGATCCTACAAACTGGAAGATTTCAGAACAATGGATTATGAAAACAACATAAGCGATTCAAAAGCATAAGAATAGTATTCGAACTCGGAGTCGAACGACAAGATAACTAATGGAATTGACAAAGTACACCGAATGTCAATATCATCAAATGGAAAAAGTGGCGTAAATACTTCAGAGATCACCGCATTGCTCATAAAATATTGAAGTAAAAGAACTTATTAAAATGTACCATGGTGCTATACACATATGTAGTAATTAATATCACATAACAATTCTTCCCTCGATCGACTTAATGGGCCTTTATCTCAAAATCCGTAATAGGTATAAACGAAAGGTTTTCCCCTTAATCAAGATTAATGAACCTAATTTACTGATATTATCAACCAAATACTCCAATATATCAAGAACCTAAGTGGAATGATCAATTTGTCCTCATGTGCCAAATCTGATTATTTAAAACGTTTTTCCGTTACACCGTTTTTAGCATAATTCCCATTTTATAACTCCGTTTGACCCAAAACGAAAGCCCATGTCTAAGTTTATTTAATTCCTATAGGTCTGGCTTGAAAATGAGGTACTTAATATAAAAAATCTGGACATAAATTCATTTGAAAATCTGGGTACAATTTCTAGTTAGTTTTGCCATTTTGGTCGTAACTCATTCATCCAGAATGATTACGGCTCTATCCAAGGAAGCACATGGTCCTCATATATTTTAACCTTTACCCATGTAAAAACCCAGTAGTCTTTAGTTCAAAAATTATTCGTTACAAGCCAAACAATCTGTCTAGTAATTTTTGGGTACATACTAAGTTTGTTTCTACGGTTTTGGTCGTATCTCGACCATCCGAAAGAGTTGGCATTCCATCCAACTTGCCACTAGGACCTAAGATATTAACCTATTCATTCATTTAAATAATCAGTAGGCTTTAAGCCTAATTTTCCCCATTAAAACACCTACTATCTGTTAGTTACCCATTTGGACTAGTTTCACTAATTTGGGCGTAACTAACTCATCCGGAGGAGTTACGGCTCCATCCAAAGCCCCACATACACCTTGTATGTTGAATTACCCAACAAGGTACTATGTTCATAGACCTCAAGCTAAAAATTTGTTTTAAATCATACTAACTTTACTCAAAAATTCAAAAAATAGACAAACATAACAGTAAATAGTCAACACTTATATGAATTACTCTTATATATAGATGGCGGTGATCCCGAAGATAAGCATAAGAATTTGAGAAGAAAGTAGCTCATATATGTACGAGTATCCGTATATAATACTAGTATTGGCGTTCGAGGGAGAAAATAAGAAAGCAGGAAGTACGCGATAGTCGGAGTGGTCAATATATAACCGACCGATATAAGGCAAATAGTATGACGTCATAAGATATATGTGGGAGGGTGAAATCATAACCAAGTATTATATACTAATTTTTAATGTAATAGTAATAGGGATGCAAAAGAGAGCATATAAGTTACCTGGGAGCAAGCGCGCGCGGATATCAGACAATGGTGAATGACACTTAAACATTTTTGAAAAATGGTTATAGTTTAGGTTTTGAAAATAATCTAGTTCTCTATAACCAGTTCTCTGATACCACTCTATAACACCCCTCAAAATCACAACAACACAACAGAATACCACTTGGGGTGCTACTTCATAGTTCATACACACAAGTTACAGAAAACGAGCTCAAAATAGACGTTTTAAAATAAATGCACATTCGATTAAAATATCAGAGTAAATTTAAGTCCCAATAATTTGCTTTTAACAAAAATTACAAGAGTTCAAACATGACTCATTTGTATATTTAAAGAAAACAATTATCGAATGTGAAGAAAGTCCTTAAAGTTTTGATATCCACGCGACTCGAATGCTCCCAATGCTCAGCTAGCAAGATAATAACCTGAGAAAATACATGCAAAAACGTCAACAATAATGTTGGTGAATTCATAGGTTTAAATAAAAGCAGTATTGAAATAGTTTAAGTGATATTTCAGTAAGAAAAGTAGCGTTACAACGTTTCAAAGTATTATTTCTAAAATCCAAGTAGTGATTCAATAAGTTAAGAAATGTTTAGTAGTGGACTACAAGGTTTAAGATCAGCCAACGACAATATTTCAAAGTATAATTCAACATTACCGCATTGAGCTCATGACACCGAACCTTGACAATCGCGCATAACATGTATGTAAATAAAGTTGCCCATGTGTTAGGTATTATTGCCTCATACCTACTGCTCTCAATACAAATTGTCCGATAACAGTTGAGGTGTTCAAAATTATTTGATCCATACCTCCAGACAGGGTGGTCAACCCAACAAATCTATTAATTGTACCAGCGTTTACCCATCACAGGTAATTAACGGTTCACGAAATTAGGGACTTTAGCAATAGTGACTCATGCAGATAATTTCATAAGCGGGTCAGGCATACCCCTCATGGTTTTGTAAATAGATAATCAATGGTCTCAAATCGTGTAGTAAGCAAATCAAGCTTTATTAAATTCAGTAGTAGACAACCACGTATCAAACATGTATTAGAAATCATGTGGTAGGCAAGTAAAATCTTTAGTAAAAACATTCATGTAACGCTCATGTAGTAGAAATCAATAAGTTTACTAGTAAAACGAGCATGTATTCTCACCCCAAAAATAGTTATGAAAACCATTAAAAGAGAAAAGGTGGTGCTATGAACTTACCGTGAAGCAAGGAGATCAAAAGTAGATGAATCTTTTGATGAGAGAAAAGTACGCCTAAGCACCACCTAAAAAGGCGTAACGCGACTTAGTATAATAAAAGAAGTCAATACATAAAAATAATTGCATGATCATGAGATATGTCTTCGAGATATGAACGTCATTGCATTATGAATTAACCAAAGTATTTTCATCCCTCAATTGATATACAACCTGATTTTATATCTAATTAAACACCTACTAAGTTTCGCTTATTAACTCTTATTTTAATAATGTGTTTCTATACTTTTTATCTTTCAAGAAAAGGCGTAAAAATCTAGATTCTGGATTTAACCCCACTTAATGGATCCATGTCTCCTAATCCGTAAAGGCTCTGAATACGAGGCTTTCGCCCCTCGAAATACCTTTGAGTCTAGTTTCCAGAATGTTAGGCCTCATCATCTATTTAGTTACCAATCAATGCGAATTAATAATTTAGTACTAGACTACCCAACTAGAAAGTTTTCTGAATTTTAAATACTTACGGAAACGGCTATAAATCCTAAACCGTGCTAGCTATTGAAGTGAATCCACTTGGAGATGTTAACCTAAGATGTCTAATACTAAACCATGTTTTAAAACCTAACATTTTAGTTTAATAATATGAGGTTTAACCTATTTTCGAAATGGCGTTCCAGAATCGACTAGTTTTCATAAAACGGCCATATCTCACTCATCCGGGGGAGATATCGCCCTATCCAATTTGAAACATGTACCTTGAACTTATTTATACATCCCCGTCAAATAATCCAGACCTTCTCAGGCCAAAATGATAGCAAAATGTAATCTTTGACAGGTTCTGTCTCCTTTCTAGCTTGACCTGCATTATCACTTGCTTTTGTACTTGCAAAACTATTAGACTGTGTAACTGCAACAATTGGCTCACAATTCATTGTTCTTGTTAGTGCATCAATATCAAATAGTCAATCTGGTCCACTACTGACAGCATTAGGAGTACTCTCACTAAACCTAATATGCAAGTTTTCTTCCACTATCCTTATTCTACTATTGAATACTCTAAAGGCTTTACTATTCAAAGAGTATCCAACAAAGAAACCTTCATCAGCCTTACCATCAAATTTGCCTAAGTGATCTATGGTATTAAGAATAGTAACAGGATACCCAAATGGTTTCATAAAACTTAAAGTTGGTGTTCTACCATGAAAAAGTTCATATTGGGTCTTGTTATGAGGCTTAACTACTAACACTCTATTTTGCACATAATAAGCAGTATTAACTGCATTTGCCCAAAAAGTAGTTGGCAACTTAGAATTAGCTAGCATAGTCCTAGCAGTCTCAGTTAGTGTCCTATTCCTCCTCTTAAGAACTCCATTTTGTTGAGGAGTTCTAGCTATACTAAATTGTCTTAAAAAACCCTTCATCTCATAAAACTGATTCATTTCTCTATTTTTGAACTCAGTCCCATTATCACATCTAATCACCTTAACCTTGTGATCTACTAGATTTTCTATACCAGTTATAAAGGACTTAAGAATGCCACTAGTCTCATCCTTAGTAGCTAGAAAGAAAACCCATGTAAACCTATTGTAATAATTTATGACAACTAGGCAATACATTTTCTTCATAAGGCTTTTTACAAATGTTGGACCAAACAAGTACATATGCAACAAATGTAAAGGAAGACTGATTGAGTTCTCTGTTTTGGACTTACAAGAGGCTCTGTGCTGCTTTCCCTTTTGACAAGCAACACAGGTTTGATTATTTTCAAAAAGTTTGGAAGGTAAACCTCTTACAAGATTTTCTTTAACCAATTTATTCATGATTTTAAAATTTAAATGACCTAGCCTTCTATGCCAGAGTTTAGATTCATCAGATGTGGCTTTTGCAAAAAGGCAAGTTAAACCTCCTTTAGGAACTATGTTCTTTAAATCAACACTATACATATTGTTCTTTTTAGGAACTCTAAGTAAAACATGACTTTCATCAATTAACTTAAAGTTTGGAGATAAAACAATACATTCAGTGTCATTAAAAAGAACACTATTATTTTATCACACATTTGTGAGATGCTAAAGAGATTAAACTTTAACTCTCTCACAAAATACACTTTTTGGAATATCTAGTTTACCAGTTTTAATGGTACATTTCCTATGATTTTTCCTCCTTTGGGGGTCTCCCTCCAAAAGCAAACTTATCCTTCATCTATCCTCTTCAGAGTCTGTAAATTAGGAATGTTCCATGTTTCCCATTCTTATGTGCCTTGAGCTCCACTATCAATACTCCTCGATCTTTTAAATCTATTTATGGATTAGCCATGAACATTTAGATAAGAAAATCAATTTCTTTTAGGGGACCCAGCCCATTCACTGACTTGGATTTGCCTTTGTGCATCAATGTAATTAAACGTTTTTTAGGGGGGTGATTGATGCACTGTTGTGTTTAGAACATGGTCTTAGACTTTTTATGCTTTGGTTTTCTTAAACCCAACAAGCTGAGGCTTTAACAGCATTAAAATTATTTCCCTTAATAGCATTAACTACTGCTTTTGGCCTAGCAGTATTAAGTTTTTTACCCCTAACAGTATTAACCCTTTGATTAATATTATTGTTTTTATATGTCTATGTTATTCATGATTGTGCCTATTATCAGTTGATATGTGTTGTTTTTTTAGAAAGATATGACATTGGTCTAAGCAGATTCCCTATTGTTTTTTGACAGGTAGCAGTTACTACTCGTTTCTAAGCAGTATTAACCAATACTTTTGTTTTTGAAATATTTTGTTTAGCAGTATTAATTGATACTTAAACCAGATTCATTAGTACTATCTTGGAACCAAGTTCTTTTTAACAACTGGCGGTGGTCCTTTTTAGCAAAGTTTTGGTGATTCACCCTTTGAGTATTGTTCCAAACAGGTTTTATCATCATTTGATTTTGAAACTATTTTTGATGGTAATTGCAATCAACCTGCAAATGATCAAAGCTTCCATACACATAATAGGCCTTATTAAACATCTCAAATATTGCTTCCCTTGTTTTTGAGATACTCTATTGTTTTCGATTTCTTTATTTTGCCTCTTGGACTGTAGTGTTTTGCCTATGTTGTCAACTTGGTTTAAACAGTTTTCCTAGCAGTTTTTTATTGTTGTTGTTTAGGATTTGACAAACTATTCTTAACATAATAGGCCCAACTATTTTCTTTTCAGTTTTAGGCTAAGCACATCCTTTTTCTCATAATTCTGACCACCATTCTTCAATTATTAGGGCATATCATTCTTCCTTAACTACTTAGGCTTTCTTTAATAGACATAGCTTTACAGTTCTCAATTACAGGCTCATTAACAAACTCATTTAAACCAATAAAAGACAAGTCAAGTGATAGAGGCATGAAATTTCTTGTGTAGGGAGGGGGTAACTGCATTATAATTTTCACTAGCCTAAACCTTTTCTTTAATTGTCACTATTGGCAACTCTATGTGCTGTTTAAACTTTTAAGAATGCCTGTATTAAATTTATCTACATTAGTTGAATGCCATCTTTTTCTTTTTGAACTGTTTCAAGCTCTTTCTAAGCTTTCTCATAATAGTTATTTCTCTACTGAATTTCAAATTTTAAGCCCTTGATATCTTGTAAATTAAAATAGACTCATTTGCTTTGAAACTTCAAGTTTTTTCCATTTGACTCTAACCTGTCTTATAACTAGAACCATTAACTAGAAATTTTCTTTAAATCTTTTAATAGTTGATCATTTTTGAGATTTAGAAGTTCAACAGTTTCCTAAAACAAGATTTTGAAATATAGAATCATTGGATACCTTTGAGTCAGAACTTGGAGATAGAAAGCCATGAGTGCCATAAGTAGGCTTTCCTTTGCTAATAACTCCAGTCATATCCACCACCACCATCACACGACACCAAAGCTGTGGAAATGGGTGTTTCCATAGGCATAATCCTTTTTGAGCTTTCCTTGTTCTTGTTGTCTTGATTTCTTAGAGCTCTGCACTCCCTAGCAAAATGTCCCCTCTTGTGGCAGTTGTAGCACTCCACTTTGGACTTATCAAAACTAATAGTCTCATTGCCATTAACAGTAAGCTTCCTTCCTGTATTCTTCAAAAACCTTCTTGCCCTCATAGTCAACATGGCCATTTGCCATCTCAAATCCATCTCTTCCATGTCATCTAGATGGATTTGTTACAAGTCCTCATGTACAAGTTGAGGACTATTTGGTTGACTAGCAAAGAATGCACAAATAACAGCATCACTCAAGTTATCAATATTTTGTTAGAGTTTAGCAGCATTAACTTGAGTGCTAGCAGTAGAAACTCTATGAGCAGTATTAACTGCTTCATTAGTGTTGCTAGTGTTGTTATTTGAAGAGGACACAAAAGCCATGTTCTGTGTGCTTGAACTTGAGCTAGACATCCCTTTAACTTCTGGTTCATACACCTTAAGGTTGTTGTAGAGATCATCCATGCTCATTGTATCCAAATCAGCTTTATTCCTCCACACAACAGCATGTGTGTTCCACTCAGGTGATAAACTTCTTAATAACTTTTGATTAACATCTTCTTGTGAAAGCTTTTCATCCAAAAGCTCCAACTGACTCACAAGCTTTTGAAGCCTATCAAAAGTTTGATCAAGCATCTCTGAGCTTGGAGCAGTGAAGTTTTCATATTGCTGCTTTAAGAGATTCCTTTGAGTCTTTCTTGTAGCTGCATTCCCACCAAATCTCTTTTCAACAGCTTCCAGCAACTTCTTAGCATCCTTTATAGAGTTAAACTTTAACTGATGTTCATTGGGAATGCCCATCATTAAAGTACTTCTAGCTTTCACCTCTAATCTTCTCTGAGCCTTTTCTTCAGTAGTTGTAATAGGCATCTCTGTCATAACTCCTTCCATAATTTTTGTTTTTGGCAAGGTTACACCATTCTCTATGACTTCCCACAGTGCATAGTCTATCATTTGGATATATTGTTCAATCCTCATCCTCCAGATCTCATACTCACTAGGTTTGAGCATGGGAACTTTGGATGCAGCCACCATGTGTGCAGAATCTTGATCCATATCTTTTAAAAAAAGATCTTGTGTATAAAAACAAGTTCTTCTCTTTCAAAGCGTCTTAACAAGCTCTGATACCACTTATTGATCCCACTTCAATAGATCGAATTCCTTAAGTTTGTTTAAAGTTTAGTTATATTAGATAAATCTAACACGACTATAGTAGAAACTTTGTTTGAATGTATTAAAGATTATGTGAATCTATTCTTTAATATTAAGAAGACTTATCAATGAAACAGTAATTCAATGTACATAAAATTTAACAAATAAGCTCCAATATTATTAATGATAATAATACGAATACTCTCAAAGACCTTGAAGCTAAGAATATAAAAAATATATGAAAAACTATATCAAACTCTATGCCCTAGGACCTCCTTTTATACACCAAGGATTCCTAGTCGGCTTACAATACTTTCCTAAGTATCTAAAATCTTTTCTATAAACAACTAATACATATCACATAAGCAGTACTAACACCAAACAATACTAACTTATTAACCTTAGCAGCATTAACTTATCTCTGAGCAGTCTTAACCTTGAGCAGTAGTAACTTTGTACTAGCAGTAGTAACTTATCACTAGCAGTAGTAACTACTTAGAATATTTTCACTAGCAGTACTAACATTTACTAGCAGTAGTAACTGTATACTACCAGTAGTAAACACATAGCATATTTTCTTTGAAGTTTATGAGCAGCACTAACTTCAGTTGAGCAGCATTAACACAAACATGAGCAGCAGTAATTCAAACAACATCAAGAAGACTTTTAATCCCAACAATTTTTATTACTTTTCGTATGTAGATTATATGTTAGTATTTTATAGAAATAAGGACCATTTGTGGAAAATAGTTAACAAAAACGATTAACGGTGCAAAGAATTTAACAACAAGGACTAACGACCGTTAAACGCATAAATTACAATATTGCCCTTGTTGCTTAATGGACTTAAAAGTCCAGTAGTTTGGTCATAAGAAAACACGTGTATATGTTTTAGCCATGTCGTGTCCTCTTATGAGGATTTAGGAGGGAAAACTTATTTTTATCAATTCTAGACCGAGAATCATTCCAAGGAATTGAAGGATCTTCCAAGAATAAGTATAGGTGATTTTGGTGTGTTCCTTTAAGTATTATGATGGTAGAAATCAATCCCCATCAAGGTGAGTAAGTATTCATGTTTTAATTCATGATCATGATAGAAATTGGGGGTTTGTGCTTAATTGAGGTTCTTTAAAAACATAGTATTGAATTAAGATGTAATTGATGATATAAGTATTATTATTATGTTTAAATCATGCCAAGAATCATATGTTAGAATTATGATTCAAGTTGGGTAAGATATTGGAAAGAATTCATGCTTTTACTAGATATTATGAATGTTGATATTAAATAAAAGGGTGTTTGGCTAGAGCTTAAATTAGCACATAAATAAGCCTATTATCCCAAAACCAGACACCCTAGTGCTAAAAGAAATATGACTCCAAGAGCAGTTTTACTGAAATCTGGCCTAACACCACTTAGTACTGCTAGGCCTATTTATACTGCTCACCCCAAACCAACAGTTCATAGTGCTAGACCAAGGACTTATTTTTCTAAACAAGCACAATCAATTATTTAGAGGCCCTTTTATAGAAAACAGCATTAACAAACAAACATTTTAATCAAAAGATTAATACTGTTAGTCCTAGAGTAGTTAATACTGCTAGGCCATATACAACACCTGTTAATATTGTTAGGCCCAGAGTAGTTAATACTACTAGGCCATATACAGAATCAGTTAATACTGTTAGGGAAAATGGGGTCAATGCTATTAAAACCTCAGCATGTTAGGTTTGGAAACCAACTAGACCTAATGGTGCATCACTTGTTTTGAAGAGATATAATTACATTGATGCACGAGGCAGATCAAAGTCAGTAATGGCTTGGGTCCCCAAAGGAAACTAATTTCCTTATTTCAATGTGTCGGGCAATCCACAATTAAATGATAAAGGTTTTGTTGAAAGTGGATGCTCAAGGCACATGACTGGTAACATAGCTTATCTTTCAAATTTTAAGGAATTTGATGGAGGTCATGTTATATTTGGTGGAGGAGTATATGGTGGTAGAATTACTGGTAAAGGTACACTTAAAACTGATTGTCTTGATTTTGATGATGTATACTTTGTCAATGACTTTAAATTCAACCTTTTTAATATCTTATAGATGTGTGACAAAAAAAACTATGTCCTTTTTACTAACACTGAATGTCTTGTCTTATCTCCTAATTTTAAGTTACCTAATGAAAATCAGATACTTCTTAAAATTCTTAGAGAGGACAACATGTACAGTTTTAATTTAAAGAACATTGTTCCTAAAAAGAATTTAACTTGTCTTGTTGCAAAGGCTATATTAGATGAATCAATTCTCTAGCATAGAAGGTTTGGTCATATTAATTTTAAAAATATAAATAAGCTTGTTAAAGAAAATCTTGTTAGAGTATTGCCTTTAAAACGTTTTGAAAATGACCAAACCTGTGTTGCTTGTCTTAAAGGGAAGCAACACATAGCCTCTTGTAAGTCCAAGGTACTGAATCCCATTACTAAGCCCTTATTTATGCTACATATGGATTTGTTTGGTCCAACCTTTGTGAGTAGTCTAATGCATAAGAAGCATTGCTTAGTAATCACTGATGATTATAGCAGATTTAGTTAGGTTTTCTTTTTAGCAACTAAGGATGAAACCAGTGAGATCCTTAAGAACTTTATCAAAGAGATAGAAAACCTAGTGGATAAGAAAGTGAAAATAATCAGATGTGATAATAGGACAGAGTTTAAGAATAAAGTGATGGATGATTTTTGTAGAGAAAAATGTATTAGGATGGAATTCAGTATAGCTAGGACTCCTCAGTAGAATGAAGTGGCTGAGAGGAGGAATAGGCCACTAATTGAGGCTACTAGAACAATGTTAGCTGACTTTAAGTTACCTACTGATATGTGCTTAATTACACATATCTTTTACCTTCAAAAATGAGCTTAAATGACCAAAAACAGACAAAAACTGCCAAATATATGTTTGTTTTGCATTTGTATTGTGCAGGAAGTGGATATCATCAAAAAGACAGAAAATAGAGCCAAAATGACAAAACTGAGCATGGAATGGAAAAGACTGTGAAAAATCAAGGCCAAAGACCAAAAAAGTCAAAGTCAAAGTCAATCCAGAAGAATCAACAGTCAAACCGGAGCCGGAACTGAAGAATACTATTGAATGCAATCTCAACCCATCTGATGGGTCGGGAAAGCCCAATAGTATAATTATGAAGACTGTGAAGACCAAATGGGCCCTCAATCAATTACAGCAGCCCATTTGTGTGCATTTGACAAAGACTGTGAAGACTTTGAAGGCCCAATCCCAGCCAATCTCAGCCATTGCAAGCCCAAACCCACTCCATACCTTACTAGGCTTGAAAAAGCCCAATTGCCTAAGCCTGTACCTTATTGGGCCCAATACAAACCCAATGGGCCCAACACAAAACCCAATGGGCCCAAACACAAAACCCAAGCCCAACAACCCTTTTTTATAAAACATAAGGACCAAATTTGTTAATTTAAAACTTGTTTTATAAATGAAATTTGAAAAAAAAATACATAAGGGGTAAAACTGCCAAATGGCAATTTTACTACCCTTATTTACCTTAAGGGGTTGTTTTGCAATTTTCCTAAACTTTCTTTAACTCTTTTAGTTATAAAACTAGAGGGACCATTTGCGTTAATTTAGAAACTTGTTTTATAACTAAAATGGCTTAAATAGAAAATGAAAACAGATAGAAAGTTGGGGGGTTCATTTTGTGTCTTCCCCAAAGATTGGTTTAAACATAACCAACGACCCTGTACCCCAAACCGTTTACCCGCCAAAAAACCATACCACTCTTCCCATGGTTTCTAGCTCCTCCCATCCCCTCATAGTACATCCCTTTAATGAACCCAACCTTTCCCCACTCATCCCAGCCCTAAAAACTTTCCATGTTGGCAATCTTCCCAAACCCACATACAATCGATGCCTGAGATGGTATGAAAGTAGCACAAAAGCTTATCAAGGGCTAGGATTGCTTTATGACTCTCTACTCTCATAACAAACACAAACACAAAGACCAGAGACTTCTCAAGACTTGTATAAAAAGAAAGAAGACAAGCTGAAGCAAACACCCCCTGTTTTTTACTTTATTTTAATTTTTATTAAGTCTGTCTTAGCACTATTTGTAATTCAGTACTTTTTAAAAGTTTATGTTGTAAGTTCTTGGATTTTAATGAAAGTTTAAAAGTTTTACTTTAAAAAATTGCATGCCATCACTGTCGAATTTTCAAGATTTATATTAGCTTTTTAAATCTGTTTATGTTATATGAGAATGTGTTAATACAGTTAACCCTCACTTCTAAATCCATTTGTTAGCTTTCCATTTACAAAAAATCAGTTAAAAAACGAATTTACAAATTTAAGGGGGTGTTTGGCATTACACTTAAAATGGGTCAAATTGGGTTTTCCATGGGTGAACACCACTCAGCCAACTTTGGCTGAGTGTGTGAGGTTTATTATTCAGGGTAATTCGACAAACAAAATTTAAAGGGTTTAAAAGGTTAAAATTAGTTTTTCATTTTTAAGCCCTTTTGAGCTTATTTGCATAAGCTCAAAATAAGCCTTCTTACTCAGCACATACTGAGTGCTCAGTATGTACTGAGTTTTCCCCTGGTGCTGGGGCTCAATTTTAAGCCAATTTATTAGCTTATTTAGACAAGTAGACATAGGATTAGATTAGCTTTTATTATAGCTTATAGGTTAATTATTAAGCTCCAATAGCTTTTTTAGGTTAGTTTGCTTATTAGCTAGCTTATTTTTAAGCCAAAAGAATGGTTTTTGTCTGTTTTTATAAGCTAATATAGGATATAGCTTATTTGAATTTCTGGATTATTAAATAGTTTGTAATTGTCAAATTTAATCTTAATCTGCTTATTTAACTTAATTTTAGGTTTGTTATAGCTTAAGTCCCATAATAAGCTAAATTGAGCTTATTTTAGAAACTCAGCATATGCTGAGTAAATAAACTCAGCACATACTGAGTTGCCAAGCTCTTTTCAATAAGCCTTTTTTTTAGCTTATAGATCTTTCAAACTCATTAAAAATTGCTTTTTCTTAAAGAATTTCATGTCTAGTTATTAGAAAGTTTGCTTATTAGGCCATAAGGATCTGATAAGGGGCTTATTTTTAAGCCCTAAAAATCCCTTTGGGCTGTTTAGTGTGTTTTGTGCCTAACTCAGCACATGCTGAGTCTAATTTTAAGCCATCATTTCTGGCTTATTAGTGCTTATCTCTTTGAGATTTTTGGTGTTTGTTGAAGCTTATTAACCCCTTTGCAAGAATCGAAAAGCCCAACCCTTCAAATACTTATTTGATTGCTTATTTTTAAGCAAACAAACACCATTTGTGTAATATTGACTCAGCACATGCTGAGCCAATAATAAGCCCATTTTTTGGCTTATTGGTTAAGTTTTATAAAAAGTTGTAGTTGAAAAAAATAATAAGCTCAACGAGCTTATTAAGTTTGTGTAAAAAACTTTTGTTTTAAACGTGGTACTGTAGCTTTATAAAAAAGGCAGAGAGTGGGACTCGAACCCACTCCCTCACGTTCACATATACACACTCTTACCACTCGGCCCGGCAGGGCTATCCAATAGACCTTTACACAATTAATTATAAATCACCTTTTTGGCTCATTGGCTTATAAGCTGTTTCACCTTAATAACAGCTTATTTATAAGCTGTTTTCGGGTTTTCTTATTTTTTTTAGGTAATTTATATAGTGTAGTATTTACTGTAATTTTTTCATAATTTTTAAAAATAGTTTAATATTTTTTATCAATTAAATTAGTTTTTAACTTTAAAAATTCATAAAAAATACAAAAATTATCAAAAAAATATTTTTCTTTTTTTCTAAAATTTTCTTTTGTCATTTAGTTTGTAGAAAAAATATAAAACCTAGTGTAGGGTTAAATTTTTGAAAAATCAATTTTTAAAGAACGGGTTTTTAACCCGGGTTTTGTTTTGAGTCGTTTTTGGGTCAGACGACCTCCGTTTTTAATCTAGTTTTTTTTTAAACTTCGTTTTTAGTTAAATAAAATCTAATTATGTTTTTAGAATTTTTCTAAGTGTTAAATTGTAGAATTTAGGTTTTTCCCCCCTCGTTTTCCGTGCCCGTTTTAGGTTTTGTGCTATTAGCTTGTAATTTAGGGTTTCCCTATAACTAATTTTGCTTCCCGTAGTTATTAGGACTTATAATATTTCCAATCACTCTTATTCAATCTCATCAAATCAGGATCACTCTCAATTGCAGCCTCGTTGGGACATACGACCCGGGAATAACACTTCCGGAATCTTTTTAGTATTGATTCTCTCTTATATATTTTATCTTTTTGTGGATTTTGACCTTTTGTCTTGGTCAAGAGCATTTGGTTGGGATTTGCATTTGTGTTATTATATATAAGTATACTTTCAGCCGAATCAATTTTTGGCGCCGCTGCCGGGGAGGCTAGTGCTACGATTGTTATCCGACATTTGCTCTGAGCTTGTCTTATTTGTGAATACATCATCTTAAAAAAAACATAAAAATATTTTTCTTTTCTTTTTATTAGTACATATCATATAAATTAAAAAAAACACCAAAAAAATCAAAAAAATAAAAAAATTGTCCATAAAAAAGATAATAAAATTCACAAATTGGTAAAAATACCAAAATATAATATTCTCAACTGAGGTATTATCATAATAAGTTCCGGTGAACTAGTGAGTTCCCAAATCGAACTAAAGATTCAAAAACTTGCCTTTTGTGTCACTTACGAAATACGGCTCACCTCATTGTGATTAACAAACTATAAAGTGGGTATAAGGAGGGTTGTTCCTAGGAACTACGACCCGAAAGGAGAAATAAGCTTCGCGCTATTCCTACTCCTCCGCTCGCCTGTGCGTTTTTCATTTTGAGAGCTACCGTGAAGTAAGATCGATTATTTGGTTTAAGTTGTCTATCTCTTGTCCGTTAAAATAGATTGTGAATATATTTGAAAAACCAAAAAAAAAATTAGTATAACTTTTTCGTTCCCATTTTGTGCATGCGCACTCGATCTCAATCCCGTGATTAGAATCCTCGACAAGAAGAACCACCAGCTATTGTCGAACCTCTTCGTATCGAATACCCATTTCAGGAAGATCCTCCCGTAATTCCAATGGTCGACAATCGAACTATGGCTCAATTGCTCCAGGCACCCACCGAGGGGTACGAGGACGCAATCGTTATTCCTGAAATTGTGGCAAACAATTTCGAGCTTAAGCACGGTTTAATCAATCTTGTCCAGAACAAACAGTTCTTCGGTCATGATAAAGAAGACCCACATGCTCATATCCGTTACTTCAACAAGATCACCTCTACGATGAGGGTCCTAAATGTTCCAATTGCAACGATTAAGCTTATGCTTTTTCCATTCTCTATCGAGGGGTCAGCCCGGATTTGGCTTGAAAAAGAACCCCCTCGATCCATTCAAACTTGGGACGATCTTGTTTCCAAATTCATCAACCAATTCTTCCCTCCCTCAAAGACGACGAATCTTCGCAATGAGATCACGAGATTTCAGCAGAGATTTGACGAATCATTTTATGAGGCATGGGATCATTTCAATGATCTTCTTAGGGCATGTCCACACCATGTATTCTCATAATTGCATCAACTCGATACATTCTACAATGCCTTGAACGTTAATGATCAGGATTCATTGAACTCTGCAGCAGGTGGTAACGTTTTGGACAAAATGCCTCGTGAATGCTTGAAAATCATTGAGAGAAAGTCCAAAGTTCGTCAAACACGAGCCAAGGCAGTTGTTGCCAAGGTAAGTACGAGCTCTTCCACCCAAGCTGTTTCATCAGATGTTGCTGAACTTAAGGATATTGTCCGAGCATTACTCTTAGACAAGAAAAACCAAGCTTCTGCTCCAGCTCCTGCACCCGTTAAAGCAGTTGAGCTAAGTTGTGTTACTTGTGGTTGTGCCCATTCTCATCAAAACTGTCCAGCCACTCATGGAAACATTTATTGGGATAATATTTCTGAGTATGTGTCACAAGCCGCTGCAGCTAATTACAACCAAGGGAACTCCAATTTCCGACCTCAAATGGTTGCTAATCACATTCGACCTCCAGGTTTTCCGCCCGTTCAAAACTCACAAGCAAACAATGCTAACAATTTCAATCGGGGGAATCACTTCAATCAAAACCGAGAGAACAATTTCAACCAAAACAGAGGTGGAAATTTCAATCAGTCCAATTTCAATCAGAATCAACTTCATCGACCCCAGGTTAATCAGCCGTTAGCTTATCAAGCCCCTGTTCCTCAGACACACAGTGTCACCAAGAATGATTTTGACAACTACATCAAGGCTAACGATGCAGTTATGAGAAACATGCAAGATAACATCAAAACCAAGGTCAGAACTAGCAAATCCAAACAAACAAATTGGAAAATCAAATTGCAAATCTGACTGAAATGATGGCTAAGTTTATGACTGCCAATACCGCTTCTACATCAGGGTCAGGGACACTCCCTGGTAACATCGTTACTAACCCTAGAGAAGATTTAAAGGGTATTACTACCCGAAGCGGTGTTGCGTATCAAGGACCTCCAATTCCTACTTCTTCATCATCAAAAGTAGTGAAACCAACACCCGAGGTGACAAAGAACTAAGTGCAACTTTCAAGTTCACAAAGTACCGCACCCGTCCAACCTCCGATAGGTCCTGAACCAATTCAAATTCCAGTTTCTGAGCCCGTTGTTGCTCCTGTTAGTGCTCTGATACCTAACATGAAACCTTCAGTTTCTCTTCCTTATCCTTCGAGGCGTGATAATGAAAAGATCCGTAATCAAGCTAATGAACAAATTGAGAAATTCTATGAAATCTTTAAGGAGATGAGTTTCGAGATTAGCTTTGCGGATGCTCTGATTTTAATGCCCAAATTCGCCTCGACTCTAAAAGCTTTACTCAGAAATAAAGAGAAACTTACTGAAATGGCTAGAACCTCGTTGAACGAACATTGTTCGGCGGTCATACTAAAAAAGTTACCAAGAAAACTTAGAGACCCCGGCAAGTTCCTTATTCCTTGTGAATTTACAGGGATGGATGAGTGCTTAGCATTAGCCGATCTCGGTGCAAGCATAAATCTTATGCCATTTTTAGTATGGGAAAAGCTTTCACTTCCTGATCTTACTCCAACTTGTATGACACTCGAACTTGCGGATCGATCAATTTCCAAACCAATGGGAATTGCCAAAGATATCTCCGTTAAAGTTGGTGTATTTCATTTTCCAGCCGACTTTGTGGTCGTTGATTTTAAGCCAGACCCCCGAGTCCTTTTAATTCTTGGGAGATGCTTCTTAAAGACCAGTCGTGCTCTAATTGATGTACACAAGGGTGAATTAACTCTACGAATCGGAAGTGAAGCCATCACCTATAATTTGGATCAAACTTCGAGATACTCAGCCAATTACACTCAAATGACGGCAAACAAAATCGACGTCATTGATATGGCTTGTGAGGAATACTCTCAAGAAGTTCTCGGTTTCTCGGATGTAATCGCAAGTGGAAATCCTACTTCGTATTATGATCCAATTGTTGCTACTTCTTCTCCTACCCTAACTCCATTGGGGGATGGTGATTTCTTGCTTCTTGAAGAAGCTGACTCTTTCCTTAGTATAGCAGATGATCTGGATTCGCCAGCATATAATCCATTCTACTATGACCCCGAGGGGGACATTCTTATTCTCGAAGTAATCTTGAATAGTGAACCACCACTTCCCCCTCCAAGTCAAGGAAATTATCTCCCGGAAGTCAGAAAAGAGCTCAAAGTCTATGAAGCTAGAACCGTCAAATCTTTCGTTGATGAACCTCCTGAGGTTGAACTCAAGGACCTGCCTCCCCATCTCGAATACGCATTTTTGGAGGGCGACAACAAGTTGCCTGTCATTATTGCCAAAGAGTTGGACGTTGAGGAAAAATACGCTCTCATAAAGGTGTTAAAGTCCCACAAGCGAGCTCTCGCTTGGAAACTCTCCGACATAAAGGGTATCAACCCGGAATTTTGTACCCACAAAATTCTTATGGAAGAGGACTACGCACCAGCGGTTCAACATCAAAGAAGAGTAAATCCAAAAATCCACGATGTCATAAAAAAGGAGGTTGAAAAACTTCTTGAAGCTGGATTGATTTACCCAATCTCCGATAGTCCCTGGGTAAGCCCGGTACATTGTGTACCAAAGAAGGGAGGAATGATAGTGGTAGTAAATGAGGAAAATGAGTTGATCCTAACTCGTTTGGTTACTGGATGGCGGGTATGCATTGACTATTGAAAGTTAAATGAAGCCACCCGCAAGGACCACTTCCCTCTACCGTTCATGGACCAAATGCTTAAGAGATTAGCGAGGAATGAATACTATTGTTTCCTCGATGGTTTCTCCGGGTATTTTCAAATTCCCATCGACCCCCGTGATCAAGAAAAGACCACTTTTACTTGCCCATACGAAACGTTTGCCTACCACCCGCAGTCTTTCACGACATGGTTGAGAAGACGATGGAAGTCTTTATGGACGACTTCTCGGTCTTTGGGAACTCTTTCGAAAACTGCCTCTCCCGTTTAGACAACATGCTTCAAAGGTGTGAAGACACCAACTTATGTCTTAACTGGGAGAAGAGCCATTTTATGGTCAAAGAGGGCATTGTCCTCGGCCATAAGATTTTAAAGAAAGGGATTGAGGTTGACAAAGCTAAAATCGATGTCATTGCCAAGTTACCTCATCCCACCACCGTCAAAGGAATTAGGAGTTTTCTTGGTCATGTCGGTTTTTACCGACGGTTCATTCAGGATTTTTCAAAAATCTCCCGACCAATGACCCATCTTCTTGAAAAGAATACTCCATTCGTCTTTTCCGATGACTGCATTCGAGCTTTCCAAACATTGAAAAATAAACTTACGGAAGCTCCAATCTTGATTGCTCCAAACTGGGACCTACCATTCGAACTTATGTGCGATGCAAGCGATTTCGCCATAGGTGCAGTTTTGGGGCAACGTCATGAAAAACACTTTCGGCCTATCCACTATGCTAGTAAGACAATGATCGAAGCTCAAATAAACTACACTACGACAGAAAAAGAATTACTTGCCATAGTGTATGCTTTCGAGAAATTCCGTTCTTACCTCATCATGAACAAAAGCATAGTGCATACGGACCATTCCGCCCTCAAATATCTCTTTGCTAAAAAGGATGCCAAGGCGAGATTGCTCCGATGAGTTCTCCTCCTTCAAGAGTTTGATTTCAAAGTGATTGAAACTAAAGGAGCTGAGAACCTCGCAGCCGATCATCTATCCAGATTAGAAAACCCGTATGAAAACGTCCACGATCCTAAAGAGATAAATGAAAGTTTTCCTCTTGAGACATTAAGTATGGTGACTTTTTGTGGTGATTCTAAAGCCCCGTGGTTTGCCGACTTTGCAAATTACCACGCGGGTAATTTCATTGTGAAGGGTATGTCAACCCAGCAGAAAAACAAGTTTTCAAAGATGTCAAACACTATTTCTGGGATGACCCCTTCTTGTTTAAAATATGTGCGGATTAAGTGATCAGGCAATGTATGCACAGCAATGAAGCTCTTGAGATTCTCTCAGCTTGCCACAATGGACCCACCGGGGGACATCATGGTGCAAACCTTACAGCTAAAAAGATCTTTGATTCCGGTTTCTTCTGGCCCACCATTTATAAGGATGCCCACGAGTTTGTCAAAAACTATGACTCGTGCCAACGACAAGGAAAATTTTTATAGAGGGATGAGATGCCTCAAAACTCCATCCAAGTTTGTGAAATCTTTGACGTTTGGGACATTGACTTTATGGGCCCGTTCCCGTCTTCGCGAGGGAACAAGTATATTCTCGTGGCCGTCGACTACTTGTCAAAATAGGTTGAAGCAAAAGCACTCCCCACCAATGATGCCAGAGTCATTTTCAAATTCTTGAAATCTCTCTTCGCCAGATTTGGTGCTCCTCGTGGTTACAATTTTCCCCGCCCAAAAAAAAGTGATCCGCAGAACCCATTTTTGTAATGACCCATTTGCAAAAGTCATAGCAGAAAAATTAGAGTCCTCACCGTACTCTCCACCCCTGCTTAACACACCCCACAAACAAGTGGGCAAGTAGGTATCAAATTCATGGCTTGAAAAGAATCCCTTGAAAGACCAATAGTAAAACCGTGCGCCTCCTGGACGGGAACAAACTAGATGATGCACTATAGGCCTTCCGCACAGCTTACAAAACCCGACCATCGGGATACTCCCTTACAAGTCTTGTTGTATTGAACGGCATACATCTTTCGATCGAGCTTGAGCACAAAGCCTACTGGGCCTTGAAAAAGCAAACTTTGATCCTGTTATTACGGGTGATCACCGAAAAGTTCAACTCAATGAACTTAACGAACTTCGTGATCATGCCTATGAAAACTCATTGATCTATAAGGCCAAAACAAAGAGGATCCATGACTCCAAGATCAAAAACCGTGTCTTCAACATCGGTGATCAAGTCCTCCTCTTTAATTCAAGATTGAAGATTTTCTCGGGAAAACTAAAATCCCGTTGGAATGGCCCTTTCACCATCACTAAAGTATTTCCATACGGCACTGTTGAGCTTTCTCAAGCCAACGAACCGAATTTCAAGGTGAATGGTCATCGTGTTAAGCACTACTTTGGAGGGAACGTACCACACTTGGTAGTTCCAGATCTCCAAACTTTCCCCAAGGATCAATAAATCCTTGTGATGGGTCAAGCATAGCGACCCTAAACAAGCACTTCGTGGGAGGCACCCCATGCTTATCCATAGTTGTAATTATATAAATAAGTGTTTTTTGTTGTTGTGTGAGATAGCTTATCTTTTCTATCACCAGTGTTCCATGTTTTTGTTGTTTATTGTCCAGGATTGCCCGGATTGTGAAGACTCTCGTGCTCTCAGTTTTGTCATTCGTCCATAAGAGTTTTCACATCCTTAGCTTCAAACTTGGGAATCCGATATCCTAATCTTATCGACTAACGTTTTATCTTTTGGCATACCTCATAAACGGCCTTAGATTAACGTAGTACCCTTCAAAACATCGAGGATGATGTTTAGTTCTAGTTTGGGGGGGGGGGTATCTTCGATTTGATTGTTGCCTGCAGCATTGTTACCACGTGAACCCGTTTTTACCACCATATAAAAAAAATTGAAAAGTTTTCAAAAATAAAATAAGTGTTTTGTCACAGTTTTGCTTTTCTTTTAGGTAGAATAAGAATAATTTTTGACTCGATCGGGCGTGTTGAGCCCTAGCTAGTTCCTTTAGGCCAAGCTTTCACGAATTCTATTGCTTTGAATTTTAAAAAATATGAAGAACGAGAAATGATAGAGTTAAATCTAAGTTTATGTGTTAAGCAAGATTCTTCTAAAAACTTATACAAGTAACTTGTGGTTTTCTCTCCCGTGAATTTCTAATCCACCTAATCATACGTACTCAAATTAATTCAACTAAGTCAATCGATGTTTTCAGAAAAAGCTTCAAATTTGTAACTTGAGTTTTCAAAGCGAGATTTCATAGCCATTAAAAGATAAATGCCAAAGAAGCATGAATGAAATAAGAATGCAAAAATGCATGAATATTGAAATTTTGCCAATGAGGCATGCAGTTGATATTATGAAGCAAGTAAAAGATGTGTCGTGATATCCCACTACGCTAGCAACGAGGTGGGGGTTCAAACTAAGACGTCTTTACTTCTAGGGATTTGGTGTGTTGTGATATCTCGCTTGGAAGAAAGGTCTAGGTGAGGGTTCAAACTAAGACACCAATCCTTAGCCATATTAGGAATAAGGTGTTGATGTGATTTCCCACTACGCTAGCAATGGGGTGGGTTTTCAAACTAAGAACACCGGTCGTTGGTTGTGATATCCTACTCCGTAACCACAGGTAGTTCAAACCAACAAACGCATGTCCTACTTTAAGAACTTAGGATTATGAATGTACAAATATTGCAAAAAGTTTAAAGTTTAAATCCTCGAAATCAAGTTACAATGTCTTTAATAAGTTGTTGCTATTGAGTCATGATTCATCTTGACATTATGACTAAGAAATAAAGTTGATCTATGGTTAAATTAAAATGAGTACAAACACATCTAATCGTATATCCTATTGGGATTGAAAGTTCACAATCATAGTTTTAAAATGAGGGCTTAACATCTAATCTTATATCGACAATGAGCTTGTTAATTGCTTGGCTTGGAACTTGTGAAAAATCGAGGACGATGAATTTATCCGTCAGGACATCCGTAGATCACTCTACGGGCGCTTCTCATTCTATGATCCCAGTGTTAATAAATAAAGGAAGTCAAACTTGTAAAAAATGAAAAATCCAAAAATATTTAGTTGTAGTTAGTGTAAATTCAGAAAATGGTGAAAACGGGGCTTACATGTTTACTTCATAACATTGCGTGAGGACACGCAATACCTTAGTTTGGGGGATTTGATATGTGCTTAATTACACATATCTTTTACCTTCAAAAATGAGCTTAAATGACCAAAAACAGACAAAAACTGCCAAATATATGTTTGTTTTGCATTTGTATTATGCAGGAAATGGATATCAACAAAAAGACAGAAAACAGAGCCAAAATGACAAAACTGAGCATGGAATGGAAAAGACTGTGAAAAATCAAGGCCAAAGACCAAAAAAGTCAAAGTCAAAGTCAATCCAGAAGAATCAACAGTCAAACCGGAGCCAGAACTGAAGAATACTATTGAATGCAATCTCAACCCATCTGATGGGTCGGGAAAGCCCAATAGTATAATTATGAAGACTGTGAAGACCAAATGGGCCCTCAATCAATTACAACAGCCCATTTGTGTGCATTTGACAAAGACTGTGAAGACTTTGAAGGCCCAATCCTAGCCCAGTTACAGCCAATCTCAGCCATTGCAAGCCCAACCCTACTCCATACCTTATTGGGCTTGAAAAAGCCCAATAACCAAACACTATACCTTATTGGGCCCAAACCCAAACCTTATTGGGCCCAATACAAACCCAATGGGCCCAATACAAAACCCAAGCCCAATAACCTTTTTATAAAACATAAGGACCAAAAATGTTAATTTTTAAACTTGTTTTATAAAAGAAAAATGAAAAAAATAAATAAGGGATTAAAACAACAAAATGGCCAAACTATATCCCTTATATACCTAAGGGGGCAGTTTTGCAATTTCATAAACCTTTTTATTTCTTTAGTTATAAAAACAGCAGGGACTAAATTTGCCTTTTTCTAAACTTTCCTTAACTCTTTTACTTATAAAAACAGAGGGGCCTCTTGTGTCTATTTTAAAACTTATTTATAACTGCCACTTGGGTTATAAAGAAATGCAAAGAGTATGAAAGTTGGGGGGGCAAAATTGCCTCTTCCCCAAGGTTTATGTTTAAACCAGCCTATCAACCCTGTACTCGATACCCCTTCCCGCCAAACCAAAACCACCCCTCACCCACGGTTTACAGCTCACCCCATCCCCTCATAGTACACTCCCCATTAAAACTACACCCTTTCCCACCTCCCACTAGCAATTGAGACCTGCCATGTTGGCAATCCCTGAACATATGATACATCGATGGCTGAGATTGTGTATAAAGTAGCACAAAGTGATCCAAGGGTCAAAAGAGTGTGCAAGGGTTCCTACTCTCTCAACTAGCACAAGTGAAGCACCAAAGACAGACTTGGGACTTATATAAAAGAAGAGAGACCAAGCCGAAGCAATACACCATTTTTTTTATCTTGTTTTTTACCTTTCTTAGTTTAAATTTTGCTTAAGTTTGCTTTAAATATTATTGTACTCAGTTCTTTTTAAGATTTCATTGTATTACTTTCAGTTTTAATCAAAGTTAAGTGTTTTTGTGATATTGCATTTTGTCAAAATTCAAACTATCCTTTAAGCCTGTTAATTCTGTTTAAACTTATGTAAGAGTGTGTTAAAGTGATTAAACCCCACTTATAATTACATTTCTAAGCTTTCCTTTCACTAAAATCAGTTAAAAAAACGTTTTTTATAGAATTAAGGGGGTGTTTGGCATTGCCTGAAAATGGGTCATTTTGGGTCTTGCATGGGTCAAGTGCACTCAGCCAACTTTGGCTGAGTGTATTGACTTAATTAGGGTAATTCACAAGCATAATTTAAGGGTTAAAAGGTTAAAATT
>BQNB010087363.1:0-27939 GCA_026074375.1 Tanacetum coccineum
TGTATATGTTTCGGGTTTAATCCCAAGCAAAACCCGAGCCCGGGTCCTAGTTAAATATCACGCGCGTCACTTTTAAGTGTCGAGGTATATAAGGAACTTTTCCACTTGGAAAAGTTAGTTGTTCATTTCTAAATAAATTCCATTTTCCATATTCTCTCATATCTCTCTCTCTCTCTCTTCTTTCTCTCCCTAGAACAACTCCTCTCTTTCTCATTTCTAGTTCTTGATCCATGATTAATTTGTGTTATGAAGTGTTAAACGAGATCCTATATTTTTTAATGGATGGTTCCTAGATTCCTTAATATTGACTACTTCGTCAATTTCAAAAGTTTCATCCTCAATGTCATTCTCTAAGTTTTTCTTTTTGGTAACCCTAATTGCTTCGTCTTCATCTAAGTCATCATCCACCAAGGGTGATGTCTTATAGAGTGAAGGAGTTTCATCGAATGTCACGTTGAGTGATTCTTCGATTTTTATGGTGTGTTTGTTTAGGATAATGTGGGCTTTACTATTTTGGGATTAACCTAAAAAGATACCTTCGTATGACTTTGGTTCAAATTTTATAAGGTAATCTTTAGTGTTTAAAATGAAGTATTTGCTTCCAAACACTCTAAAGTAATCAAGAGTAAGTTTCCTACCTCTTAAGAGTTCATAAGGTGTTTTACCTAAGATGGCTCTAATTAGGATTCGGTTGAGGATGTATAGTGAAGTATCTACGGCATTACACCAAATATTTTGTGCTAACGATTGTTCATTCAACATGGTTCTACTCATTTTTTTAGTGTCCTATTTTTCCTTTCTACTACGCCATTTGATTGTGGAGTGCGTGGAACTGAGACGTTATGTATAATACCGTTGGCATTACAGAACTCTCCAAATTGCACTTCATTATCAAATTCCCTACCTTGATCCATCCTAATTGACACTATAGAACATCCTAGTTGGTTTTGTATTTTCCTACTAATATTTCGAATTGATCGAAGGCTTCATTTTTAGTTTTAAGGAATCTTGTCCATGTATACCTAGAATAGTCGTCTATTATTACTAAGGTGTAAAGGTTTCCTCCGTAACTCCGTACGGCAGATGGATCGAAGAGATCCATATAGAGCAGTTCTAAGCATCTAGTCGTTGAGACTAAATTCTTAGCTTTATGACTAGCGTGAGCTTATTTTGCAATTTTACAAGCATCACGAAAATATTGATCAAACTTAAGCTTAGGTAAGTTTCTAACTAATTCCTTAGATGCTAACGATTGAATGAGACATATATTAGTGTGACCTACTCTCCTATGCTACAACGTGGAATTTTCATCAATCGTTGCAAGACAAATTTTGTCTTTCGGCTTATTTCCTAATTCCATCACGTATAAGCCTTTCTTCCTAATACATCTACCTATAACCTTACCATCCTTAGTGATTTCACTATCGTGTTCAGAGAAAGTTACTCTACATTTATTATCACATATTTGACCTACACTTAGCAAGTTAAATCTTAAGTTATCTACTTGTTCTACATTATCTATATTGAGAGAGTCATTAGAAATCATACCTTTGCCAATGATGTTACCGCGAAGATTACTACCAAAAATGACATTACCTCCATTGTATGCCTTGTAGGTTAAGAAGAGCTTTCGATTACCCGTCATATGTTTAAAGCATCTACTATCTTTTATCTACACATCAGGTTCTAAGTCGACTCCAAGGCATATCTATTTATATAAGACAACAAGTCAAATATTTTCCCCCAATATCTCATGGGTTCAAAGTTGTTAATGCTAAACATCCCTTGCATTTGATGCATTTGATTAGGATGTGGAAATGGAGGACACATTCCCCATGGCATTTAACTTTGAGGTTGAAAGTTATTCCAAGTTACAAGAAAACCACGAGGTTAGTTTTGTCGACCAACATTTCTTTTTGGTTGCGGTGTCTTAGAACAAGGATAATGATTATTGGCTCTTCTAGGTGGTGGATTTTTCGACCTAAAATTTGGTTTATAAAATCCAACTCTGGGTTTTAACAATGGTTTATAAAATTGTTTAACTTCATTATCACTAGCAACAGGAATTTTTACATTGTTAATCATTATATGTTTTGGTCTAGGACCCAAAATGGATTTTTGAAAAGAAACGGATTTTTCAGATACTGGTGAACAGACAGGCGGTCCCTTAATTGCTTTGGGGCCGTTTGTTCTTTATGGGGGCCGCCCTTAGTATTTGGGGGACCACCACCAGAAGGCGTGTTTTCCTGAGTTTTCACAAAATTTATTTTCTTAGTTCCACTAGTTGATGCTTCAAATGAGTTAAATCTCAAACCTAATTTATCTCCGGAGGGTTTTTTATTGCTTAACATTTCATTTAAGCAATGTGTACTCCTTTCAAATTGAGTTAGCTTAAAAGCTCCTCTTTAAGTTTTTCATTGTCGATTTTAAGCAATTGACATTTTGTACATTCGAGATCAACTCCCTTGTTTTTCTCGAGTGTAGACAACTTTTCTTTTAGTTCACTAAGTTCATTTTCTAAACTATTTTTGATGGATTTTAGGCGTTTCTTCTTTGTAATTATTTTTAGACTCATCTTGCATAGTTTATCATATTCATTATCTAAAGTGGAATCAATAATTAATGAATTTTCATTGCTAAAGTAAGAGGAGTCATAACATACCTCATTTGATGCTTGAGCCACGAGACACGTTTTATCTTTCGCCTTTTCATCATCTTCCTCACCGTTATCGCTCCAAGAACCTCTGATAAATGCTTTTTGGTTCTTGTCTTTCGGTGGTTTTGGACATTCTCCAATAAGATGATTTGGGTCTCCGCATCTAAAGCACTTCCTTTCACTTTTGCCATTCTTGTCATCTTACTTGAGTAAAGTTACAACTGTTAGCATAAAGTTAGTACTGCTAGTGTAACTTAGTACTGCTGATGAAGAATAAAGAAAATATTCTAAGTAGTTACTACTGTTTGTACACAGTTAGTGCTGCTGGAATAAAAGTTAATGCTGCTGCTTACAACTGCTGAAAGATTACAACTGCTAGAAGAGTTTCTACTGTCAGAAGGATAAAGATGAAGATTGCTTATCAAGATTACTTACGGGATAAGTATGAGATATTTTTGTAAAAGATACATATAAGTTATTGTTAGAAGATCATGATAACTTAAGAAAATATTGTAAGCCTGTTAGGACTCCTTGGTGTATAAAAGGAGGTCCTAGGGTATAGAGTTGAATGTACCAACTTCACACACATTCATACGTTTTGATATATAGCTTCAAGGTTGTAAACCCTAGTACTACACAGAGTACTCGTATTATTGATAATATTAATATTGGAGATTTTTAGAAATATCATTGTTCATATATTGTTCATAGAGTTTACTGTTTCATTAATATTCTTCTAAAGTATTAAAGAGTAGATTCCGCATACTCTTTAGTATTCACAAAGTTTCTACCATAGTTGTTTTGGATTTATCCAAAGTAACTTAACCTTTACAAGCTAAGGAATCGATCTTAAGTTAAGATCAACAAGTGGTATTAGAGTTTGTGTTCTGAAACTTTGATCTAAAAGAAACTAACAAGAAGAACTCTTTACTCACAAGGAAGAGATGGATCTAGAAACTGCACAAACCACTACTACTGCAAAGACCATTCTCAAATATGGTGAATATGATATGTGGAGGCTAAGGATTAAGCAATACTTTCAAGTACAAGACTATGCTCTATGGGATGTCATAGAGAATGGAAACTCATTCAAACCAGTAGCTCAAACAAGAACAAATGCTGATGGTACATCAACTTCACTAATACCAGGTCCTGTAACTACTGAAGAAAAGGCTCAAAAGAAGAATGATGTGAAGGCAAAAAGTATGTTACTGATGGCACTTCCTAATGAACATCTAATGAAGCCACAAAGAAGACTCAGAAGACTCTTCTGAAGCAAATGTACGAGAACTTTAGTGCTACAAGCACAGAGTCTCTTGACTCCGTTTTTAACAGGCTTTAGAAGATTGTAAGTCAGCTGGCTATCTTGGGTGAAGATATTTCACAAGAAGATCTCAATTTGAAATTTTTAAGAAATCTGCCTTCTGAGTGGAATACTCATGTTGTGGTCTGGAGGAGATAAACCTATCTAGACACAATGACTTGGATGATCTCTACAAAAATTTTAAGATTGTTGAACAAGAGGCTAAAGTAACTGCAACCTCAAGCTCAAGCTCAAGTTCTCAGAATATGGCTTTTGTGTCATCCCCTAGCAGTACTAATGAAGTTAATACTGCTTATGGAGTTAGTACTGCTAACATTCAAGTCAGCCCTGCTAGCACCAATTAGCAATCCTACTAGTACCAAGTTTAGTACTGCTAACTTAAGTGATGACACTATTTATGCATTTTTTAGCTAGTCAACCAAACGGGTTTCAACTTATATATGAGGACCTTAAACAAATCCATAAGAGACATAGAGGAGGATGGATTTGAAAGTGGCTCAGGTTTAAAAAAGGGGCATTGGCTGAGAGCATGGAGGACAAGAAGGAGTTTTTCAGAAAACTGGTGAAAGATCACTATCAATGGAATGGAACAACAGCTAGATATGACCAATCCAAAGTGGAGTGTTTCAACTGCCACAAGATGGGACACTTTGCAAGGGAATGCAGAAGACCTAGAAACCAAGATAACATGAACAGGAATCAAGACAACTCTAGAAGGACTGTAAATGTGGAAGAAACTTCTTCCAAAGCCATGGTTTGCTATTGATGGGGAGCTGGTTTATGACTGAGCTTATAATGGCAGATATGAAGGTTTCCTATAAACATGGCTCTTATGGCTTTTCAGATCTCTGAGGTTACATAATGATAAAACTTAGTTTCACAAACTTGTCCTAAAAGCTTTAAAACTCTTAAAATCTCAACTTATGATTTAAGAATAAGAGTTTAACAAATCTGAGTTCAATTTAGCTACTATAAATAAGGGTTAGCATCTATGGAAGAGCAACTTGTCTATTAAAAAAAACGAATGAGTTATTTTTTGTGAGCAAGTTGCTGTTCTAAAAAAAGATAAACTCATATAAAGAACTCAATGAACTTAGTATTCATAAAATTGATTAGAAAAG
This sequence comes from Tanacetum coccineum, assembly GCA_026074375.1. Classification (NCBI taxonomy): domain Eukaryota; kingdom Viridiplantae; phylum Streptophyta; class Magnoliopsida; order Asterales; family Asteraceae; genus Tanacetum; species Tanacetum coccineum. The sequence goes on from BQNB010087363.1 coordinate 5,102, forward strand.
CTAAGCAAGAAAAAGAAAGTCCATCAACTTAAAATTGAAATATTTGATAATGCTTTCCTAAAAGTCTAGACAAATTAATAGGGAGTTAGATAACTGATAATAGTAGAAAGGGTGTAGGGTTTGTAAGCTATAATGTTGTTCCACCTCCCCATACAGGGTTATTTTTACCCCCAAAGTTTGATTTGTCCAACTCTGGTCTAGAGGAGTTCCAACAGCCTGAGTTTGAAGGCTATGGACCTAAGCCTAGTAAGAGTGTTAGTGAAGATACTTCTAATGAGGTTAGAGAATCTCCTTGTATGCCCCCATTGGTAAGGAGTTGTGTAAGAAGATAAGTTAATAGAAGAAAACTGTTTTTCCTAACTGTGCTAAGATAGAATTGTTAGACCCTAAACAACAAGAAAACAGTTAGTAAACTAGTTAAGTATGCGAAATTTGTACAAGTCACAAAATCCTAGGGGAAATCAAAAGAAACTGGAATAATCATTAAGTCCCAACACTAAGGAGGTAAATGACCGTTGTGATGTACAATAAAGCTTTGTTTTTATCTGTGGAAGTTTTGACCAATGGTGCAGGCTAACTGCAATTACTATCAAAGGGAAACAGTGGTATTTGGGAATAATTATACAAGGGTGAATTACAATTATTTTGCTAAAAAAGGCTCACCCTAGTAATCACAGTGATATGGTTCCAAGAGCAGTTTTAATGAAAACTGGCCTAATATCACTTAATACTGCTAGGCCTATTAATACTGCTTATCTCCCAAACATAGTTTTATCAGTGCTAGACCAATGTCACATTTTTCTAAATCAGCACAATCAACTGTAAAGAGGCCCTATCAAATAAGAACAACATTAACTAACAAAAATTCTAGCCAAAAAGTTAATACTGGTAAGGGAAAATTTTATGCTGCTAGGCCAAAAGTAGTTAATACTGCTTAGCCAAATTCAGCAGTAGTTAAACTGTCAGGGAAAATCAGGTTAATGTTGTTAAGGCCTCACATGTTGGTTTGGAGACCTACCAAACTTAATAGTTGCAGTCAAATTACTTTGAAAGAAACAAAATTATGTTGATGCACGAGGCAGACCCAAGTACAGTAATGGCTGGGTCCCCCAAATGAACCTAATTTCCCTTATTTTTATGTGCAGGTCATCCATCAAAAAGAAGAGCAAGGTTGTGTTGACATGGAATGCTGCAAGGTACATACAGGGAACATGTCCAACTCTTAGACTTAAGAATATAATGAGGATATGTTTAACTTTCGGGGGAGGAGCCAAAGTGAGGGTAAATTACTGGTCAAGAGAACTCTTAAAACTAATAGGCTTGATTTTGAGATGTTACATTGTCAAGAGTTACAAGTTTAACCTCTTTAGTGTTCTACAATGGTGACAAAAAGAAAATGTTCTTTTTACTGGACACTGGATTTTTTGTTTCTGTCTTCCTGACTTTAAGTTAGCTGATGAAATTCAGTTAACTTAAAGTTCCCTAGAAAGAACAACATGTACAGTTATTGATATGAATGAATATTGTTCCAAAGAGAGTTTAACCCTTGTGTCTTGTTGCAAAGGCCACACTTGATGAATCAATGTTATGGCATAGGAGGCTAGGTTATGTAAATTTTAAAACCATTAATAAACTTGTTAAGGAAAATCTTGAGAGGTTTACCTTCAAAACATTTTGAAAATGACCAAACTTGTGTTGCTTGCCTTAAGGGAAAGCAACACAAAGCCTCTTATAAGTCCAAGATTCAGAACTCTATTTCTCAACCTTTTTTCATGTTGCATATGACTTGTTTGTCTAACTTTGTGAGTCAGCTTCATAAATAAAAATATTATCTAGTTGTCATTGAGATTATAGATAAGCAGATTTAATTGGTTTTCTTCTTGCAACTAAGATGAGATAGTGGCATTCTTAAGAGATTTATAACTGAGATAAAAAATCTAGTTGATAAGAAAGTAAAGATTATCAGATGTGACAATGGAACAGAGTTCAAGAATAGAGTTATGAGTGAGTTTTGTGAACAGAAAGGCATTAAGAGGGAATTTAGTGTAGCTAGAACTCCTATAGGCAAAATGGATTCTAGAAGGAGAAATAGAAAACTAATTGAGGCTGCTAGAATCATGTTAGCTAACTCTAAGTTACCTACTACATTTAGGGCTGAAGCAGTTAATACTGCTTGCTATGTGCAGAATAAGGTATTAGTAGTTAAGCCTCATAAACGAAGACCCCTTATAAACATTTTTAAGAGTAAACACTTGCACTAAGCATCATGATACCATTTGGTTCATGTTACCATTCCTTTAATACCTTAGTATTATATAAGGCACGTTTGATGGAAAAGTCAGATGAAGATTCTTTGAGTTTGGATACTCATTGAATATAAGGCCTTTTTAGGGTATACAACAATAGAACTAGGAAAAGTAGAAGAAAAATTAACATATTAAGGTCTTGGAGGATAGGACTATATTGCAGGAGATGGACCAAGGTGGCTGTATGATATGATGCTTCTACAAAATTAATAAATTATGTGCCAGTTGTTGCATGTACAAACTCTAATGATTCTGTAGGTACAGAAGAAAGTATTAGTACAGGTCATTCTAGCAAGGAGACAGGATCTAGCCAAGACTACATATTGATGCCACTATGGAAAGATGGTTTACTATTTGATTCTTCTTTAAAGAATGCTAGTAATGATGAATCACAACCTTCCTATTGATAAAGCTGGAAAGAATATGATGGAAGGGTAATGTAAAGAAAGTGGAATTGCTGATCAAGAGAAATCTGAAAATAGTACTCAAGGTGTTAATACTGCTGGGCAAAGTATTAATACTGAACCAGACATGTTTTCTTTAGGAGATAATGCTACAGCCACACATGCTGATTTCTTTGGTGATGAAATAGAAGTAGACATGAGCAACATTACTACCACATATCCAGTTCCTTCTACTCTAAATACAAGAATCCATAAAGATCATTCACTTGATCATGTGATTGGTGATGTGCAGTCTGGTGTATTGACAAGGAGAATGACAAAGACTACAAATGAACAAGGGTTTATTAGTGCTGTTTATGAAGGGAAAACTCATGAAGACCTTCATACTTGTCTGTTTGCTTGTTTCCTATCCCAAGAAGAGCCCAAAAAGGTAATCCAAGCATTAAAAGATCCAAGCTGGATAGAAGCTATGCAAGAAGAGCTTCTGTAGTTCAAGTTACAACAGGTTTAGACCTTGGTGGATTTACCACATGGCAAAAGAGCCATTGGTACTAAATGGGTGTACAGGAACAAGAAAGATGAAAGAGGTATTGTGATTAGAAACAAGGCAAGGCTGGTTGCACAGGGTTACACTCAAGAAGAGGGAATAGATTATGATGAGGTTTTTGCTCCAGTTGCTAGGATTGAAGCAATTAGGTTGTTCTTAGCCTATGCCTCATTCAAAGACTTTGTAGTATACCAGATGGATGTGAAGAGTGCATTTTTGTATGGCAAGATTGAAGAGGAAGTTTATGTCTGTCAACCTCCAGGGTTTGAAGATCCAGAGTTCCCTGACTAATAGTTTTATAAGGTAGAAAAGGCAATATATGGTCTACCATCAACTCCTAGAGCTTGGGGTAAGAGACTATATCTACTATTATTAGATAATAGATTTCAGAAGGTCTTGTGATAGATAAAGACTTTGTTCATTAAAAGAGTCAAAAGTGATATTCTACTAGTTCAAGTATATGTTGATGATATATGTTTTGGATCAACTAAAAAAGAATTTATGCCTCTTGGTTTGAGAAATTGATGCACAAGAAGTTCCAGATGAGTTCTATGGGTGAGCTAACTTTCTTCTTAGGACTACAAGTGACACAAAAAGATGATGGGATTTTCATCAGTCAAGACAAGTATGTGGATGAAATTTTGAAGAAGTTTGGTTTTCAACTGTGAAGATAGCAAGTACACCCGGGCGTGAGGGGTGGGGTGTGTGTAGGTCGGAATTCAAGAGCATTGCTCAAGGGATGCAGAGAGCTAAAGAATGTTGATGTTTACTTATATAGATCAATGTTGGCTCAATTGATGGTATTAAACCTCTTCAAGGCCTTATATAATGTTTGTTGTAATGTGTTTGTGCAAGATTCCAAGTCCCACCTAAAGTTTCACATCTTCATATGAAGCCGTGAAGAAGAATCTTATTAGATACTTTGAAAGTCAACCCAAAAAAATAGGCCTTTGGTATCCAAGGATTCAACCATTTGAGTTTGGAAGCATTATTCTGATATGACTAATCCGGGTGTAATGGAGTTTAGAACAGGAAATTCACAACAGGAAGTTGTCAATTTCTTTATGAAGCAGATTGATTTCATGGCAATGGCAAGAATGCACACTATAGTTGTCAACTTAACTAACTGTAAGCATAATATGTGGCTTGCTGGGTCTAGTTTTCAGAGGAACATGTACTCTGATATGAACAAACGTAGAAGCAGGATTATTGGATACAATTTCATGAATACCAAGATTTTCATTGACAATGAAAGCACCATCTGCAATAGTTAAAATCCAGTATTTTCCACTCAAATGAGCCTAAGCACAATGTCGAATATAGTGCATCACTTTATCAAAGATTCCAATAAGAAGAAGCTTATTCAGATGATAAAGATTCACACAGATCAGAATGTTGCAGATTTGCTTATAAAAGCATTTGATGTTGGCAGATTTCAATATCTGATTACAAGTATAAGATTGCTTAACCTTTGAAGTATTGATTGAGGGGAGGTTAATTATGTTTTATATGCAATCGCGGATAATGAACAAAGTGATGCTATAGAAATTGGAATGGAAACAGCAAGCTAAATGAATAAATTCAAGTTAGGTGCTTTTGGCCAAAGAACTTTTTCCTACTTCGTAAGTATAGTTAGTGCTGCTAGGTTATACTTAAAACTTTGCTAATGTTTAATGCTTGTTGAGTTATACTTACTACTGTTTGTTATAATTAATATTGTGAGTAATGAGAGAAATAGTGAGCTAAAAACAGACTGATAGGGATGGTGAAAATACAACCAGAAAAAGTGAATTTTTGTGAAAAAAGAAATGAGAGAAATAGATGAGCAAAAAACAGAAAGAGAGATGTGTGAAAATCAAAACAAATAGATGAATTGTGAGAAGAAAGAAATGATGAGAAATTGGTAATAATGAAAAAACTGAAAGAGAGATATGGTTGAAAATAAAAACATGATAGAGTGAATTGGTGGAGAAAAAGAAATGAGAGAAATGTGTGAATGAAAAACATAAAGAGAATGTGACATAAAAACAGACACACAGATGATTCAGTGAGAAAAAGAAAACTAAGAGATATAGTATAGAATAAACACATAAAGAGAGCTTCTGAAGAATCAAAATTAATGATGAAATGCTTTTTGGAACGAAATTGGTAGTTAATCCTGGTAACGTCAGTTAATGCTGGCAGCATGGACACTTAACCACTCTAGATTGCCAAGTGTTATTTTTAATGTTGTTAGCATCACAATTACAACTTCCAGTGTTAGTATAAAGCTGTTATGGCCTAAACTTACTACTAGGCTCTGGTTAAGTTAATTCTGCTAGCTTACACTTACTACTAACCAGTCTTTATTAAATCTAGCCAGTATATGACAGTTCTGGTGAGGGTGATTTCATAAATTACTTTTCGATTAAGGGTTTCAAATCACTCTTCGATTCGATTTTACACTTTGATATACTCTCTAATCATAAGCCCTAACTCAATTTTATCATTCATCATCAAAACCCAACACAATATCGAACCTAAAGTTTGCTACAACTCACAATTTGGTTGCATTTTTGGAGAAACCTAAAGAAAGTGAATGGTTCGAAGGAATTTATTGACTTTTTTGAATTGCATGTTCTAGATCAGATTATCGCGCTAACGTTGAAATCCATCATCTCATCTTTTACTTCATGCTTTAATAGTTCTGGGCTACCTGCTCAAGGAGGTCAAAAAATTGTCAATGGGGAAGTGCATATACAAAAGCCTTAGTAATGGGAAAAAGGTGATCGTACAACTGAGACGATGTAGAAGAGCTCATTCAATTAAAAAAGATGCTGAAAGGGTACCTGAATGTCTACCCAATGCTAACCGGGGATTTTATGTAGGAACTGGAAAGGTGACATGGGTGTGTGTATGAAATCTTCACAAAAGGCGTTACATTCTATAAAAGCTTTATCTTTTTCACCTCAATGAAATTTCTCATCCATACGATTCTGCAACGCCTTAGTGCTAAACTAGCGGATGGTGGGCGTATATTGGTGAACTGGTGAAATCGAGAGCAGTTAATGGCCTCTGAGCCATATCATCTGTCTTGCCACAAAACAAAAAAATCAACTTTTTAGTCCATGTCTGCATTATTTTGATATATATGGTGTAAAGATCTTGATGGAGTTGGGGTTAAATTTCTAATAAGTAATCTCAAGGTTGTCAGCTAAGTAGACTCATCTGGATAAAACAAGTTGAAGGAATGAACCAATCATAAAGAAATTTTTTGTTAACACCTTCTACACTAAGAAGGTCTTTGCTTAATATATAAGATAAAGAAGGGATACAATGTTTTCTTTCGTGAGAAGTTACCCCATCTTAATTATTAAACTATGATGTTTCAAACATCTTAAAGAATTAGGTGAGGTTCAGCAAATACCAACTGATCCTCAACACACACCATCTACATCACAGCCTCAAAAGAAATAACTAAAAAGGAAACAGAGGAAATGCAATGAGGTTCCTTAACCTAGTGGTTCTACAGAGCCTATCACTGATGAGGCTGCCAATGAGGAGCATGTACCTATACATTCCAATGATCCACTACTCAGTGGTGAGGATAACTGAAACTAAATGAATTGTTTAGACTTTGTACAAAACTGTCTAAAAGAGTTCATGCTTGAGAACATAAGACCTCTCAAGCTACAGAGATTACTAAATTAAAGGAGAGGGTCAAGAAGCTTGACAGGAGGAATAAGTCAAGAACTCCAGGGCTTAAAAGGTTAAGGAAGGTTAGTAGAACTACACGAATAGAATCCTCTAAAGATAAAGGTTTGGGTGCTCAGGAGGATGCATCCAAACAGGGGAGGAAAATTACTGATCTTGATGTTGATGTAGAGGTTACTTTGGTTGATGAGGCTCAGGGGAGGATTGATGATAATTTAATGTTTGATACAGGAGTTTTTGATGAGCAGGAAGTTAAAGTTAAAAAGGTAGTTAGTACTGCTGAAGTTACTACTGTTAGTGCTACAACAACAACTGTTGATGAGTTCACTCTGGCTCAGACCTTAATAGAAATCAAAGCAGCTAAACCTAAGGCTGTTACAACTGCTGCTACAACAACTACAACTATTGTTACAAGACCCAAGGCTAGAGGGGTTGTAGTTTAGGAGCCAAGTAAATTTACAACAACAACATCACAACTATCACAACTTCCACAGGCTAAAGACAAAGGCAAGGGAAAAATGGTTAAGCCTAAAAAGCCTTTGAAAAAGAAAGATCAAATTTTGGTGGATGAAGAAATTGCTCAAAGACTTCAAGAAGAATTGCAAGCTGAATTAGAAGAAGAGGAAAGGCTGGCAAGACAAAAAGAAGAAGAGGATAACTTAATTTAATAGGATAATACTCAAGCTATGATGGAGGCAGATTATGAGTTAGCTCAGAGACTACAAGTAGAAGAACAGGGAGAGTTGACCATTAAAGAAAGATCAAAACTATTTGTAGAGCTCATGGACAAAAGGAAGAAGCACTTTGCAAAGCTTAGAGCTGAAGAGATCAGAAGAAAACCACCAACCAAAGCCCAAAAAAGGAATCAAATATGTACTTATTTGAAAAATATGGCTAATTACAAGCATAGTCAGTTGAAGAACAAAAGTTTTGAATAAATTCAGATGTTATTTGACAATACTATGAAGTGGGTAGATTCATTTGTTCCTTGATGGAATTGCATGGGTTTGTGGAAGAAGTAAAAGCTAGCAGAAGTGAAAAACAGGTAAGAAGAGAGCAAGAGAAGAACTTGAGTCTGATAATTCAAAGAAGCAAAAGATAAATGAGAATGTAGAAGCTAAAGTGGATGATGAAGCAAAAATAAAAAAGCATATGGAGATAGTTCATGATGATGAGGTAGCAATTGATGCTATACCACTACTCACTAAGTCTCTAATCATTGTTGACTGGAAAATCATCAAAGAAGGAAAGATGGGATACTATCAAATCATCAAAGCTGATGGAAGTTCAAGGAGGTATTCATTAATGATTAGGATGCTTCAGAACATTAAAAGAGAAGACCTGGAAAAATTCTAGAAGTTGGTTAAAGCTAAACATGGGAATACAAGGCCAGAGGAGGCATATGAAAGAGTGTTATGGGGTGATCTGAAGGTAATATTTGAACTAGATGTAGAAAGTGAAGTATGGAGAAATCTACAAGGATACAATGTGACAGTTTGGAAGCTATTTTCTTCAAGTGGTTTCATTTTTATGAAGATTTTAAGAATCCGCATATTTTAATCAATAGAGAAAAAGTATCCACTCACACCTGCAACAATCACAAAAATGCTCAACAAAAAGCTTCAAACTGACCATTAGAATGAGATGTGCTATTAACTTCTGAAACACATGACAAAATAGCGCAAAAATCCTGGAAATGTTTAAATGCATCCTCCTAGTGATGGTGAAGACTTTTAATGAAGAAACTTAAGATTCAGAAGAAGAATATCAAGTTTAGGGAAGGATTGTTGGGATCAAAAGGCTTCATGATGATCTTTATAACAACCCAAGAAATTTCATCAACCTATTTTACTATGATCACAATTGTACGGGGAAATTTTTCGCTTTATTACATTACTTGCAATTGTCAATATCACATATGTCATGTAAACTAACATAACAAAAAGTAGACGAGCTCACGCATCCCTATCTATGGAAATCCTGTCTTCATATATGTCAAGCAAATACCTAAAATGTCAAGTCAATATCTTAATAATCTTTTATTCTTATGTACAAAGTACATTATTCCTAATATGTACCATCCGCAACGTTACTATCAAAACAGGCTTTAAACCTAACCAGTAAGCCTCTAAACCCTAATAAATGAAAGATTAAACATCTAAATTGATGCACAAACTACTAAGCATATGTACAAGTAATATAACATATCAATTGAAATATAAAATCCCTCCAAGTCAAAGTACAATTCCTTAAAAGCACAATGTACAATTCATTAAGCATGATCTCTAAAATAGCCGTTTTACCTCCGTTTTCATTCCAGTTTCTTCACCACCACTCTTGTGCAAGCTACTACACTCAATGTACAATGTGTAAACCCTAATTATTCTATTCATAAGCTTTCATACACATTTTAGACCAAACCTAATTCAACAGTCAGAAACCCTAAACCACAAGCCAAAATAGTAAATCATGACCGTTTCCTTGGTTTATCCATCATAACCCCAAACCAACACTCAAATAAGTTGTAATAACTTAATTAACAACAATAACACATCATATCTTATCATAATTCATCATTAAACCCCACCAATATTCAGGAATTAAACCCAGAAAACCCAAATCTAGTTTTAACCCTATAAACCTAAAACTAGGCATAGTTTCAAAAACGAATCGTCTATAAAAACAAAGATCTGAGAAAATATCAATAGGATCTGGATTATTAAGTGAAAACCTAGGATGTATCCCAAATAATGTCTTTGTGATCATTTGTCGTGGAATCACCCGATTTCGGACTTCGTGAATTAGTTACAGCCGAAATGGCAAAGGTACGCAGATTCTGCACACCTGTAGTAAATGGCTATTATCTCTAAATTTTTCTATAGTAACAACTACCCCAAATACCACAACAATAATAACCACTTCAACAATCACAAAAATGACAACTACCAAAATAACCACAACAATCACAACCGTAATGATGATTACCACCACCAGCAGAATAGAAGACAAGAACCTGTTAGGACTTATCCTCCCAAAAGATACCATGAAAACCTTCCTTTGTGTACAAAATGCACCCTGCATCACACAGGAGATTGCACTGTCAAGTGTCGAACTTGCAACAAAGTGGGTCATCTGACCAGAAACTGCAAAGACAAAAGATCAACCGCTGAAAACAACTCTTGAGGATATTCAAGTTCATCAGAATCTTCTTCAATCTGAAAACTCCGATCATCAAGCTACAATCTTTGTCATTTGTTATTTTTATCCTACTACAAGATACGTAACATAAGTATCAACTCTTTTAAAGTTTCGTATGTAAAGTTATCCATGAAATAATAAAGTGATAATTCCGTTACATCTTGTTATCTGGTGGTATCAAAACTCGACATTATTTGTTGATTCTATCATATTCAAACTCTGAATACTCTCCTCATACCTTTACAACATAAATTTTCATCCTCAATTATATGAGCGTCAGTACAATCAACATCTCAATATTGACTAACCATTCATGATCATATCATTTTCTACACATTACCATATCATGTTTTTATGCTTAAGTAAGACGATTTATGATCATCTTATTGAAATGAATTAGAATGCTTCTTCATTTGAATAAGGAAATTATAAATCCCTGAACTATGAATTTATAAATTCTCATCCAAGTTACAAGGATTCTGAACGCTTCATTTGTAAGTGACAAATTATAAATAAGTAGGCTTAAGTATATAACATACGTACAAACAAGTTTCTTTCAATTCGTTTGTACAAACAATTCCTTAATCATTATCATTATTACCTTCATTATCATTATTACCTTCATTGCCTTCATCGTCTGTTCATTTCAAAATCTGTATCTCACGTGATTAGCAACTCTCTTACAATCATTCCTTGACATCACTCATGATCTCCGTATTCTAAAATTCTATGTTATATTCTGCAACATAATAACAAGGAAACACACAAGAATCTATACAATGCCAAATGATTTCAATACCACTAGGTATGAATTTTTTTTACAAAGACTTGTGATAGCATTCTTATTCGATGTTGACTTTTAAAGGTTAATGAATAACATTCTTTTAACGTCACATAGCGCACAGAAGCATGGATAGGCCTATGACCCACACGAGTTCTGTAAATTGAAAGTAATTCACTCAGGTTCTATCAGGAATCTGAAGCAATTCTATTTGGCAAGTCATGCAAGAGGTGAGATCTTGAAAATAAGTAGAACGTGTGCAAGGAGGTAATTATTAATTATGGTAAACAAACATAAATATAAAGGCCTTCACACACTAGGACTTTGAGACCTTGGAATTAAAGCCTAACATAAAGAATCCAAATTCATGCCTAGCACCTACATCTGTATCACTATAACTTTCAATTAAATCTCAGGACGAGATTTCTGTAAGGGGTGGAGACTATAACAACCCAAGAATTTTCATCAACCTATTTTATTATATCAACATTCCCTGGTTAAGATTGTGATAAGGTCGTCAGCTTTCATTTTAGAATATTTATTACATCTACCTACCAGGTGAGTTCATAGCCTCGCCTTTCAATCTTTTGAATGTTTTATAAACCCGCGAGGGGGATACATGCTTGTTACAAACTCTTTTATATACTTATAACAATGTGATTACTTTTCAAAGACTTAATGAATTCATAACCCCATATTCAATCTTTTGATACTTATCAAACCTGGATACTTGATATAAACCTGAATGCAATGTTTTTTCTAATGTATGCTATCCAGAAATATTTATTTCCTAAAGTAGCTTCCAATTGCCTCATTTCCATATCAGGAATCATTAATACTTTGCATTGCGAGTGAACGCGAATATTGTGAAAAGAACAATAGGGGGTTGACGGATCCCTTGTATACCCATGCTTGGGGTAGCCAACGCACCTATATTGTCCATCTAAAAGGTAGACCTTGCAAGTATTCATTTCCACAAGGGACATTCTGTCCCTAACCAATATCACACAACGTTGATTTCCCTAGTTAATGGATTGATGTCATGAGCTTAGTTACATAAAAATGTTACCGTTGAATTTTCCAAGATAATTGTATTCGTGTAATTATTGCCATAGAGTGACTTGCATTCAATCCAAAGATAAAATTCCAACAGTTTCCCCATGATAATAATGTTCTCCATGATAATTATCCCAGTAATGCCAATATTTCCATTATAAATGAGATCAACCTATTAACATTTCAAACCTCTGAATATACACTCAATCAACATTGTGTTGACCTTTATTATGCATGTTTACTCAGTAATTAGCAACTTATGCATGGAGTGGCATGACATGAAGATGCTAAAACTTGTTATAATTCACATTTTATGTTTTCTAGATTTTTGGACCACTGCCTTTGTATAAACACTGATTTTGAAATAATATAACATTATCTTTTGAAATAACGATCTCTTTTAGGGTCGTTTTGCTATTATTATGATTGTTGTATCATGAATAATACCCCAGATTAGCTTCCGCTGCTATATTGTAAAAATGGGGGTGTTACAAGATATCACGTCTCAAAGTTAGACATTTAGTACCAGGCTTAAAGAGGAATTATGTTTATTTTGTAACACCCCCAAATTGGGTCGCAGCGGAATATGGGTCCGGGGCATGTTACTTTATGGATCAACAACACAAGAGATATATAATAACCGACCAAAAAGTCCGTTGAAAACGATATCATTGGATTTAACAAAGTCATTGTAACATAAGCCCGTAGGCAATAACTTGTTCACTAAATCAAAATACAAAATTTTCCGCCCTTAACATTTAATCAAAATGAAATGCGACGAAAATCCATAATGCAAGACATCCATATCAAAAACCACCAATGTATCCAATCGCACCTTGTGCTTATTGATCCCCTGAATAACATTGCTTTAAAATTCAACAATATTGTTGGTGAATTCATAGTTTTGATAAATCATATATTGTAGACCACAAGGATTACCCAAGTGCATGATAACAACAGATGTCAGATATCATATAAAATGTAATTACGTTGCTCTAAAAAGCCATGACACTGAAGCTTGACGTGTATGAATACCAAATAATGGCCTACATTGCCGTATGATGTGCAATACCCGCAAAAGCCTTTATTCTCGACATGGTTATACGTTCGTTTGTCTATGATAGCTAATCATCACGCGCTGCGAACGGGGTTGATCAAACCCAATAGATCAATTGATAACAATCGCGCTCAACGAATTAACAGTTCATGAAAATAGGGCTCAGATATGGGTTATCGCAACATATGCAACTCGTAATCATAACATGAAACATAACGCACTTGTGTCCAATTGTTAAAAGCATGCATGTTTTTCACTCCCAAAAACTTTGTAAAACAAAAGCAAGTAAAATGAGGGGCTATGAACTCACCTTGAGTGAGAAATGTCGAGTGTACACCAATTAACGCAGCCACGCGAATGATCAGATGCAACCTAATTAAATTAAGGTCGTGTAAGTACTCGAGTACTTAGTCTTAACAACAATGAAAAATAATCTAATAGTTGTTTACATTGTACTAACGTGTCAGGCTATCATATTAAAGAGGTCATGACATGACGTTCGAGGAGTTAGGAAACACTTTAAATCGTAAATCCAACAACTCGTCGAAACCGCCATCCGAAGAGGCCCATTATGAAAACTCATCCACCTAGTAATATATACATTGAAACACCATTATATTCTATATAGCTCAATCACCAACTAATGGTTTTGGTAAAATTGCGTTTAAGAAGTTAAAACGTTTATAATTACCGTTTTAGTAAAACTGGCGTAACTTTCGCGTTTTAAACCCGATTCTCGCGTTTCTTATGTCCATCTTTTCGTATCAAGACGAGTTATCATAAATTGACATTTTCGAATTTCGGACCTACTGGTGAACAGTAAAAATTACTGTTCACATCAGACCTTATGTATATTTTTATCGATTTAATTGTCGTAAAACCCGTAAACGTCGTATTTTATTCGTTATAGCTCCGTTTTTAATGATTCTTTCGAGGACGTTCTCGTATTTGAAAGTTCTATATATTTATGAGGTTTACAAAAATATAACTTTCTGTCATGAATAGTAACTTTTATAAAAATAGTTTTATAAAAGTATTAATTGTCGTAAACTCGCGAAATTCATAACTCGTTCGTTATTAATTGAAAAATTACGATTCTTATCATTTTGGAATCCTAAAAATGTGTATTATTTATTAAAAATATCAACACTTGCTGTTTAAAGTTTTTATAAAAATGTTTTTATAAAAATTTATTTACGACTCCGTTTATTAACGTATAACTCGTTTTTAACGTAACTTTTTCGTTATTAATCCGTTTAACAAGTTTCTTACTTTTTCGGAATCGTCGTGAAATGTATTATCTTATAAAAATATACAATGGACATGTTAAATGTCGAATTTTGGACAGAATGTTATGCTAGTTTGTTAAGTCCAAAATTTAGTCTTGTTTCCATTATTTACCACTTTTGTATTTCACCACAATTTTTACAACTTGTATATATGTATTATATCTTATATATATTATGTTCATAGTCCATAGTTGTCCTTTTTGTCCAAATATAACAAATCTTTTATCTTACATAATAAACCACAACTTTCATAATTAGTTCATAAATCTCTAGTTTCTATATGTAGTTACTTTTCACAAAACCATGTGTATACAAGTGTTCTCATCTTTTATACTCTTATTTTAACAACCATACAACATTAACATATGTCCATAATTATCCTTAATTTGATATAAGTGTTTCTTTAACTTAAAACATATTATGAAACCATAAAAACCCTAATTATCCCATAATCATCTTCATGTTTAACCAAGAGTGTAAATTACTTGTGAGTCTATTTTAACATGATGTCATTAACATCATAAGATATAATAAAGTGTACATTATGATGACAACCAATAAAAACTCCATTTTACATGATTAAAACCCTAAATGGTGATATAAGCTAAATAGAATAACAATATGCATAAAAACTTATAAAATGAAGGCATAAAGGTTTAAAGTGGACCTTATGATGAATGATGATGATGATAATTAAGTGATAAACCCTTGTTTAATCACAAAACCAAAGCTTGCACAAAGAAACCCTAGCTTTTCTTAATAGAAACCCTAGCTTTCTTTCACTTGATTAATACTTGGAAATGCTTAGCCAATGCTTGGATATACCTTAGAATATCTTAGAATATGTGTATATAGAAGGGTATGGGTTGTAGAAAATTTGATATGGGTTTGTGTGGTGTATTGCTTTGTGCCGTGAGCTAGGTAGAGCCAAAAGGAAGGATTGTGTTTGATTTCTAGTTAAGTGTTGGTGTAGTATGAGTCTCTTACTAGATACTTGCACTTATATGAGTTATAGGAGTCAAAAAGTTGCAATAGTTGGTCCAAGGGCAAGATGAGGGTTTTAAGGAGTCTTGTTTACTTGTTCTTAGTCAAAGAAACAAAGTTAGACTAGGTTTTAAATGCAAAAGGTGTACCATTGACCAAAGAGTGTGAAAATTGTATTTTCCTAACATACATATGCATGTATGCCGTGAGTTTAGGGGGGGGGGTTTGAGGGGGGGGGGAGGGCTTCTAGAAGTCTTTTGGCTAGTAAACATATTACTAGTGAATTTATAAACAAGTTACAACTTGTAACTTTGTTTAAATGATGTCCATTTGCAAGTATTTGTGTATTACTTTATTTTCTAGTGTACAATAGTGTAAGTAAAATTTACTTGGCTAAAGTTTAATAAAACTTTTAGGTATCGGGTATAATCGAGGGTATTTGTTGAAGCGTTAATAAATTAACGTGCTTCCGGTTATGTTTAAACATACATTTATCGCGAAACGTATTTAACTTACGTAACCAATAAAATAAATGAACAACGACCATAATTATTATCAAAATAAAATTAAAAATAACACATGATTGATGAAAACGTTGATCATTAATGCCCCGAATACATTAAACAATAAAATTTGGGTGTCGTACGTGAATTTAACACTTTACTTTTACATTTCAAGCAAACATGTACAATACAAAAGGCCATATTGCGATTTGTTACGACGTCAATGACTTGAAAAACAAAGGAGTGGATATAATAAATGGTTGTCAAACATAATGGCTTGACATTGCAAATGCTCCCCCTTGATGTCTACTCCCTGGATTGAGGCACCAAGAAATAGAGTATGAAAAAGTGCTACAAAACAAAGTATAGTAGAACAATGCACAAACACACACTCACACACAAACATACACACCACACACACACACACACACACACACAACACACACACACACACACACACAAAATATATAATAATATATAATAAAAATAAAAAATATATATATATCATATATATATAATATATATATTAAATTATGATGATAGATATATATGCAAGGCACTTAGGGGGGAACAAATACATGTATGATTTAGGTATATGCCTCTAATGTGTGGCACTAAAGAATAACAACCTAAATAAAGAAAAATGATGAATGCTTAATTCATGGAAATGTTTAGGAACCAATGATAAGATTTGACTTATACATGCTTAAGGACTAAGACTTGACCAACAAGTCTTATTATGAGAATGACTCCTTCTAAGATGTCATGTAGATAAGAAGTATTATAGGTTTGAATAGACTAAGGATTGTATTGAGAGATTCCTAAATGCTCAAGGTTTCTTTGTTAAGCATTAAGTATACTTTTCATGTTTTGGGTGTTTAAGGATAAACATTATCGTACGACTTTATGTCGAACTAAATGTTGATGATAAGGATGATTGGTTGGGAAACATAAACGAAGAAGGAATGAGTGTAATGGAAAGGGAAGGGTGTTTAACAAAGTTTGTTGGGGTTTTGTTGGTTGTTAATGTTGATGAACAAAGGTGAAAAATGTGAAAAGAGGTGGAAGAAAAGTAAAAGACAACGACATGTGAATGGCTCAACAAGTTGGAGTTAATGGGTAAGCGAGTGAGAGGGTTATTTCCATTGAGTTGGGTGCTTGAGTTGGAGGTGGTGGAGGAACTCTAGGAGGAGGTGATAATGGAGGGTTTAGGTAGCCATTTGTAGAAGGAGATAATGAAAAGAGTTGGTGATTCTAGTGTAGTCAATGAAGAGGATTAGGAGTCATTGGTAGAATGGAGTTATAGAGGGTACATTAGGAGCCACTAGGAGATGTAATCGTGAAGCTTTGGGTGATGGTGTTATAAGTGTACCTTCAAATTTGTCAAGTCAATTGAAGAATTGTTTTGTTTGGTGGTATGTATGGTGATATATTGGTTTCTTTGATGGTTAAAATATCATCTTTGTGTTCTTCACTTGCTCAAAAGCGGAAATGAACAAATGAAAGACAAGATTTTGTGGTGACTCAACAACACTTTGAAGATTTAATATCTTCTTTGTGTTCTTTACTTGTTAAACAATGGAAATGATTTGATGAGACGCATTTCATTACAAAATTCATTTGCATTTGACAACATAGGCACACATGCTTGAGTGTCGGATAAAAGGGATAGATGCATTTCATTACGAAAATTCACTATGATTTGACAACATAGGCACACATGCTTATGAGATGTCGAGATATAAGGATGAGACGCATTCATACAAAATTTCACAAATTTGTGGGAATGGATACATGGTGGATGAATCGAGTTGATAGTAGTAAGGATGATGTGTCGGATTTTTTCATTCACTTTTGGTGATTTGGGGATGTACTAGAACTAGTGATCACTAACAAGAGTGAATAAAAGTTATGAGATTTGAGTGTATGGTAGAAGTGTATCTTGTGGTCTTTAGTGAATGAGAATCACCTATGTGAATATCTTTGCGAGTGTTTGGTTAAAGGATATATGTGAAGATGTGTGTTTTCCCTTCCTTTCTAATTCGTGCTCATCCGGACAGAAATTGTGGAATAAAAAAAAAATTGAAGAGAATAAAGAACGGAAGCTATGAGCAAGACAATGTCCATGAACGGATGATGGTTAGCCAACGATGAACTTCAATCCGCGAAAGTTATGTAGCTCATCATGGAGTATTCGATATTCATAGAACAATCACACGACGAGGTACGAGGTTGTCTTAAAGGTGGTAGTGGAAATGTGGATGGAAGATATTAACCATCTATGTAATAATAGAGGCATAATTAAGGTTTTTGTGAAACAAATTAAACATGAACAATGAGTGACATTTTAATTTGCATTTCGCGAATAAAAAATGCTTAAATATTTTGGATGAAATGATTAAGTTGTCGAGATTTATCAGAATTAAAATTATATTAGTAACAAGACTATTAAAAAAATGAAGAATACACGTTTATAAGATTTTGTTTCATCATTCCTAGACATAACTTAAAAAAGTTCACGTTTGAGTGGATTTGGTGCGGTGTCGGCGAAGTAGTCTTCGACGAAACTTATTCGGATGAAGATAATTCCTTTTGGAATTGTGTTAGTGGAAATGACGACGAATTTATTATGAGATTTTCGATCCAAAGATCGATGGTATAAGTTCGACGTTCTCAATAAGATAGGTGAATTCATTGAGACAAATAAACCATCCGTGACATTCCTAAGGGATGGAAAAGACAAATGGAAAGTGAAAGTACATAGTCTTAAGGTAGATATATTAAGAGGCTAACAAATCACTTTATGTTAGAAACTCCAAAGACCTTTGTCCCATACGGTTGATGAAAGCTTTTACTATTAAGGAAGAGCCTTTTAACATATGTTTTAAAAGCTTGAATATTATTTTCCGGAAAAGACCATTAATCGATTGCGACCGCAAGTTAAAGATTACTTTAATAGAACAGATGAAATATTTAATGTTGACCAAAACTACTTTGAGGAGTGTTAGATATGTATCTAACAATCAAAACAATGAGCATCTATAATCATGAATACATATAATTGCATTACATGGAAACAAGTAATCATCTTGAAACATTAAAGCACATATTTGAGGTGCATTGTGTCTATATTAACTATGGAAAAACCTAATTTCTACGTGCTTAGTGTGTACTCCCAATGATATACAAAGTCTATTGATGTAAACTATGATTAGGCATATTTTTAGGACGAAGCATTTAAAATCAAATTAGAGAGAATATGAGACTATCACTAGTGGTGCACAATTCAGGCTACACCACGAACATTTTAAGGTTAAACACCGAGACCCTACTTCACCTCTTTGGAAGCAATTCAACCGTATAGGTCAAATTGAATTTCTAGTGAATAGATTTCTCTAGTAAGTCATTCACAGTTAGACAAAATAGATTCTATATATTAGCCTAATGGAATGTACAAAGATAAAGTTTGTATTATCATTTCATAGAGGGCCTAACATGACTCAACTAACATACTTTAATTCCGGTTCGCATAATCCTAATCAAGATGTGTAGAATTCTAAGATAAGCGTAAACAAGATGTTTTAATCTTTTGTTCAAGATCTATAGATTGTTTGGTTTTGATTACATATTGCTTGATTTAATGGATGTCTTATACTTAGTCATCTTACATGTGTAGTTGTCACATGTGATATTTAACGTGTTTGATTTTTCAAAAGCCAAAATATGTGCTTATTTGTGACAAATATGTTATATTGAGAATGTTTTAAGAATTCTCCATTTCATGTCATGTGAAATGAATCTCATCAAGATTATTTATCTTAATTAAGTTTGTGATTCATTAGTGATAAATGATTAAAAAGATACATATTTTATTTTTAAACAAATAGCTTTCTAAAATTATTATTCTTATCCATGTTTGTATATTATAATTAAATACGTATTTGAATATATTTAATTTTACTTGTTTTTAAATTCTAATAAATTATATTTTTCAAATTATATGTAGTGTATTTTCTTGTAACACAAACCATTTATCTACGAAGAAATAAAATGCATAGGATATATATTATCCTTTATCAATCGTTTTAATACGATAATTTCATAAATTCCTTTAAACATAAAGGTTTCCCCAAACATCAGTTATCCAGTGAATAAACACGAATATATTCTTATTATGAGAATTTAGTGAAAAGTAAATTTTAGTTTGAGTTGGTGCTTTTATGATGTAGAGAAAAGTTTACATATATTGTCAGTTTGCTCGTGTTTGGTTTATCATAAATGACACATTTACCAATTGCATTGCAATAAAAATTGCTTGAATACTTTAGGCAAAAACATCCAATCGTAGTCAACCTACAATTATCATTGTGTATTTATGCATGTATATAAACAGATTTAGTATAATATTTAGAACACAATCATTGGCCAAGTAGAGAACAATAATGGCATCATCAACAGTAAGTGTGAGTTTATATGATCCGATGCATATTCCTTTTCAATCTAGAAAAGGATGTAATTTTTATTTTCATATCCAATTCAAGTGTGATGTGAGTTATGTAATCCAAGATGATAATCTTTTGTTATGTTTATGATATATCATTGAAACTAAACAAATAAGATCCGATTCATGTCCATAACAAAACTTCGTCTATTTGATTCAAATACAGATCAATCATAAACTGAATAATGAAATTGATGGAAATTACCTCCTCGAAATCTTTTTTGACCCTCACGAACACTCATTTAAAATAAAATAAATAAATATTTAAATAGTGTGTTTTATTAATCCCAAGATTAGTTGTAAGGGTAAGGTTATGAATAATGATTAGTTAGTTTCTTATTTCAAGATTGTCGAAAATTTTACTGTGCGTACAAAACTATGTTGTATGTATAAGTATAGTAAAATGCAAAGTTTTTGACATTTTATTAAGTATATAAATGAGTTTTCTAACCATTTTTATAATACAACACATATCTTTTGTAAAATACTACATGTTTAAATAAAATAATATACATAATATATATATATATATATATATATATATAATATATATATATATAGTATATATATATATAGAATAATATATATTATGTGTTTAATTTAGGCCCATGCAGCACAAGCATTTTCTTTTTCTTAATTACTAATATATTAGTATAATCATTTTTTTTTGTTTAACCAACCCAAGGTCAAACAAAGCAAGTTGTTGAAGATATTTAAACGTGTTGTTGAAAATAGATTAAATCATTGGAAATATTTAGGTGACTAGTTTTAACATATTTAATAATATACTTGACAAGTTATTGAACTCTTATTCCTAAGTATATTTCCATACTCGAAAAGATTTACAAGATGTTTATGTAACATTTGTAAATTAAATGATCTATGCCTATATGCAATGCAAGAGCAATTTCGCAATCTTAATGCAAGAAATCTAGCATAAGTTCTAGTTAGACATAATTCGAAAAACTAGCTACAAACGAATAGTGTACATGGCATATGTGCTTAGATATTCAATTAGCTTAATTACAAATAGCAACGATCATTTAATAATTTCTACTAACAATGTATACTTAAGATATAAAGAAGTACGCATAATCACATAGCATAACACATAAAAGTACTTATCGTAGTTTTGTGTATTAGATACAACAATTTATACTTAGCTCGGTTTTGTTTGAAGATAAATTAGTTTCCTCCCCATTTCAAAAAATCAAGTTTAATATTTTTGTAAAGTTAATTACACCATTTTTCAAAGATATACCGACTAGAAATGTATGACTCGAAAGGAAAAGATAAAATACAAGTTTTACTTTAAAACAAGACTCAACGTTTTGGACAATAAGTAGTATTTTGCCTTTCTGACTAAATTAAGTTTGAAATAAATACTTGGAAGTATTTTTATATGAAAGTAGACTCAATTCTCTTCGAAATGACGGGTGGCACGACTTTTGCGGACTTACGGTTGATTTTATATGATTTTTCAAAGTTTCTGAAAAACTGTCGAATCAAACAGGTGGTCCCCTTAAAATTAAGGGGGCCGCCCAAATATTTAAGGGGGCCGCCCACCTGATACTCAGAATTACAATTTTTGTAAAAAATTATTTTCTGACTTTGCGGAACGGTGTACAACTTTCTGAATTTGATTCCGAAACATATAACACTTATTTTAAGCATCATTTTTATCTCGAGCTAGTATAATTAGTGTATATAACATCAAAACTAATACAAGTTAATCAACAAAACACTTTTCATATTTAATCCCCCTTAATGGGTAATTTGATACATGGATCGTACTCAATTTTTAAAACCATTTGTTTTAAAAATTAAAACGACGTGGCTCTAGATACCAATTGTGGAAATCGTAGAGGGGGGTTGAATACGTTTTCATTAAAAATCTTAAAATGTTTCGTATCAAATTACCGATCAAGCGTGACACAATATGATGAGTGTAATACGAGTTATATACACATATTAATACATCGATTTACAATGATACAAACTAAGACACAATATTCAAGACATAATTAAAACTATATAATGAACACATCACACAATTGCAAGTATAAATATAAAGCGATAAATGCGCATATACATGTAAAGAGATAAGTGAAAGAAAATGCAAACCGGACACGATGGTTTATAGTGGTTCGGTCATGAAGCACCTCTTCGCCCTACTCCACTCCCCGAGTACCCAACTCGAGAGTTACTTCACTAGTCAACAAGCTCCCTTAAATATGGCGGAGAAAACCGTACACAACGTTGCTTACACCTATTTACGACACAAAGCTAAATGTCGGGTTCTAATCTTAGCTAGAACCAATCTAACACAACACAACTTCACGACTTGTTCACAACTTCACAACTTCACAACTTCACAACTTCACAACTTCACAACTTCACACAACTTCACAACTTCTTCACAACTTTACAACTTCACACATTCTTCACAACTTCACAACTTCTTCACAACTTCACAACTTCACACCTTCTTCACAACTTCAAACCTTCTTCACAACTTC
>BQNB010087364.1:0-27939 GCA_026074375.1 Tanacetum coccineum
ATAAGTGTTTCTAGCTAATCCTAACTGTATCCTTGTATTAATAAGCTAATTTCTTAATAAGCTGAATTTATTCGTTTAAGCTAAACCAGAACCGAACAAGACAATTTAATGATAAGCTAGATATAAATTGTTTAAGCTAAACAATGATTTCAAAAGCTTAACGAACAACTAACATCAAATAAGCTCGAACGAAAACCTACAAGCTACAAAGATTACTAACCAATTAAGATCTACACTTATAAGTCCGACACGAATCAACTAAGCTAAAGTAAAACCAAATACGCTCTAAATGAGTCAACTAACCACAGAAATGTAGAATGAAATAATCTAAAAAAAACTTATCGACAAAACCTCGACAAAATATTCTTAAACAAGCTTATTCGATTAAAGAAATAAGTTGTATGAAAGAAGAGAAAACAAAACAAACAATAAGCTAGAACTAACTTTTACAAAAATTGCTAAATCCAAAAGCTTATTTAAAGGCTTATACGATCGAACTTATTAGAAAGATAAGTAAACAAAACAAATACGCTATGAAATAGCCTATTTAATTTCAAACTTAAATCTAAATAAGCTGGAAAGGATAAGCTACAGAAATGAGCTTAAAGGAAAACCTAAATGTCATAATAAGATAATAAGTAAAGAACTAAGAAACTTATTCATTAATAAGCAAACCTCTTGTTACAAAATAACAATAAGCTGACGAGAACAGCTTTTACAATAAGCTATATAATGAAAATAAGTTGAAACATTTAAATAAGCTAAAAAAAACTAAACTAAAGAAACTTTATTAAAACTAAATCCTCCTTCCAAAAGTGTGAGGGAGCAGGTGTTTATATTGGGTGAGAGATGGGGTGTTCTTGTAAATATTTCCAAATCATTGAGTAATTAATTCCACCAATCATTGGCATCGAATTGGGTTCCCTCGGATAGCAGTCTGCTAAAGGTAAGATCAACCGATCTTCTTGCTCCACGTATCCTTCTATGTAGCCTCATTTGTAAGCAGTCTTTTTTGGCCATTGATTAAATCCTTTGCAAAATGAAAAATTAGTTATACGTTTTCCCCTGCCACGTGTCTGATAGCTACTCGCCCTTTTCTTCATAGTGGAAAGGCACGTGATCTTTATGGATTAAATTACTTGGCATGTGATGGTGACACAGGGTGACATCACCCTTATTTATACATAACAGATTTAATAACTTTTGATCATGGGCTTTACTTAATTAATGGACCAAATTAACAATGGGCTACGGGCTGGCCCATTAAAATCCGAGGGCACCGTTGGACTCGTATTCACACGCTCTTTCTAATGGCATGCTTGGGGACTTTTCACAACTTCATCTTGGCTTCAAGTAATAATTAAACTTGACCAAATTGAGCCTGATAATTCCTGTTTTTTCTTTATTTTCAATCCTTTTACCTGCAAGACATAAAAATACTAAACAAACATATCTGCAATATAATTAAGCACATTTTAGAATTTTTAGTCTGATTTATAGTGTTTTACGGGGTACAAAAGATGTGTATTTTAGCAATCAACATCACTAATTGCTGTTTGCCCAGCAGTGTTAACACCATTTACTCTGACAGTATAACTTTTTCATTAGAAATCCTGGTATTTGGTGCTGTTGATTTATAAAAAGGCCTTCTAATAGGTGAATGAGACTTATGAAAAGCATTTGTTCTTAATTTTGAAACATTCACTCTATTTGTATGGGTAGCAGTATTAACTTGTCTGAATGTACTAGTTGATGTTGTTGCTCTTAGAGAGCTTTTCTTGACAGTACTAATTGGTACTCTTGCAGACCTTGTTAAGACTGTAGATGGAGCAAATTTATTTTGATGATTTATTCTTTGAACATTATTCCAAACTGGTCTAATTTCCCTTTGACCATTATTCTTTCCCATATTTTTTAAAAACAGACTTTTTAGCCATTCTCTTTTCATGAAAATCACAGTCTTTTATTAGATGGCTGTAACTGCCACAAACAAAACAGGCTTTCTTTGTAAACCCAAATCCTAATCCTAGTTTTTGAGTCATTTGTCCATTCCAATCTCTTCTATCTACCTTAGGATTTTGAGTGGTTATCCTAGGTTTTTTAGCTTGTTTAGGTTTAACAGATTCATTCCTAGCATTAGTAAACTCAATCCTTTTAAGACTAGGTTTGTCTGTTGCTTGCAAATCATTAGATTGAAAAATGTCCTCATCATTACTAACCTAATCCTCAATGATAACTCTACTAGGCCTAACAGATTCAACTCTAGGCATTTCTACACTAGTATTACTAGTTTGAGAGGTACTTGTTTCAACTTGAGACACACTAGCACTAGTCTTATTTATTGTAGGCCTATAAATAGAATCATCCAATCCTGCAAAAGATAGGTCAGCTAGTAGAGGCATGTAGTTCCCAGTTAAAGGAGGAGGAACAGCATGATATCCATTATCCTTTTTGAACCTATCATTTGTTTGATTGTCATCTCCATCACTTGAACGACTATCAAAGACACTATTAAATAATTCACTACCACTTGAATCATTTTCATTCAATTGATCTCCATATCCTAGACCAGTTTTATCTTTAGAACTTAATTGACTATTAATCAGTTTATTTAAGTTTTTAGAAGATGTTTCAAACTGTTCTAGTTTAGCTTTTAAATCATCTTTTTCTCTTAAAGTTTCATCTAACTGATTTTTAAGTCTAGTGACAGCATTACTTTTGTCTTTTACTTCAAATTCTAAGACTGCAATCTTTTCTTCATAGACAGCTTCATTTTTCTGATGAACAACTAACTGTGCCTCTACAGATTCTAGGCCTAACTGATAAGTTATAATTTCTAGATTATCCTTACTAAGAGTTTGTCGCTGTTCATCAAACTATTTTTGAAGTTTTTCATAAGTTTTTACACAGTTTTTAGAACAAGATTGTACCTCTATGTCAGACCCTGAGGAGTTTGTAGTGTAGGCCATAAGAGCAAACTCAGTTGGTTTATCTTGAGCTATATAACTCCAGTCATATCCCAGTCCATCTTGGACAATCAAAGCATTGTCCTGAACAATCAATGCATCAGAGTTCTCTACTGGTACAGTCCTTCTGGTGTTGTCCCTGCTCCTATACCCTACATCTCCATTCATGTTCTCTTGATTTCTTGGTGCTCTACATTCCCTTGCAAAATGGCCCCTTCTATGACAGGTAAAGCATTCAACCTTAGTTTTATCAAAACCTACAGGTTCTTTGCCATTGAAGATTAACTTTCTTCCAGTCTTCTTATAAAATCGCTTAACCCTCATAGAGAGCATGTCCACCTGCCATTTAAGGTCTATTTCTTCCAAATCATCATGATCAATCTGCTCTAGGTCCTCATCATCCAGTTGTGGACTATTTGACTGATTAGCAAAGAATGAGAACATTAGATCATCAATATATGATGATGAATAGGCTTGTCCCTAAGAATTATGGCCTGATGCAGTAGAAACAACATTAGCAGTATTAATTTCATTACTGCTGCTAGTGTCTTCTGCAGAGAGAAAAGCCACATTCTGAGAGTTTGAAGATGATCCAGAAGAGCCTTTGATATCGGCTTCAAACACTTTTAGGTTATTGTATAGATCATCAATATCCAAATCATCTATATCATCTTTGTTCCTCATAATCAAGGCTACATTGTTCCATGATGAAGGTAGAGCTCTTAAAAATTTATGATTTGCATCTTCATTAGGAACAACTGCACCATGAACTTCTAGAAGGCTGATAAGTTTTTAAAACCTATCATATGCTTTATCTAAGCCTTCTGTGTCAGATACAGAAAAGTTTCCAAATTATTGCTTTAAAACAGTCTTCTGCATCTTCTTAGATTCAACATTGCCACCAAATCTAATCTTGATAGCAACGCATAGAGACTTTGCATCCTTTATTCCATGGAAGCTCAGTTGATACTCATCAAGAATAGATAAAAGCAAAATGCTTTTAGCTTTTCTTTCTCTTTGTCTTTGTAATAGTGCTTGAGCAGCCTTTGGAGGTACTTCAGTTTCAATACCCTTTTCATCAGTTGTTACTTATATAGGACCATCACCATTCAAGATCACTTGCCACAAACTATAATATATGTTAGTGAGATACTGTTCCATCCTCATGATCCAAAGAGTATATTCACCCTTTTTGAGGATATGAAGTTTTACAGTAGACACCATTTGAGGAGATTCTATTGGTGTTATTTGTGTTGCAGTTTTTTACCAGACATTGTGTATTATAGAAAGAGATCTAGATCTGATAAAGTTCTTCTTATTCAGAGTTTCTCCACAAGCTCTGATACCACTTGTGAAGTCCTAATGAAACGGATCTTCTTAGCTTGTTAAAGCTTAATTAACCTGGATAAATCCAAACTAACTATATAAGAAACTATGATTGTGAATACTACAAGTTATGCAGAATCTAACTTGCAATACTAAAAAGAACAATGGATACTAAACTTGAATATATTGATTGCATAAATTATGTCAAAGTTTACAGAATAACTAACTATGAGATATATGTTTTCTATGAAGATTGATATATCTAACTATGCCGTAGGGTTCCTTTTATACACTAAGGAAAACCCTAATGGGCTTACAAAACGCGTTAAATGATCATGCATATCTAATCCTAATATATCTCATGCATATCACATAAGCAGTACTAACTATATAATACTAACAGTACAAATAAACTAATTAGCAGTACTAATGATCTATCATTTTATACTGGCAGTACTAACTATAACTAACAGTACTAACTATTACAACTAGCAGTACTAACGACTTGGTTTATTTTCTTTAAACTTCAATAGCAGTATCAATCTTGAACCAGCAGTAGTAAAGTAGTACTGGTAGTAGTAACTCAAAATTCCCAACACTAAGTGTGACAAATGTGGAGTAGCAATTATTTCGACACAAAGACATGTAAAACCTAAGAAATAATCCAAATGCCCATTGATTTAATTTTGCTCAACCAAGATTGTCGAAAATACATATTAGATTATATACTTTTGACAACAAATAAGAGAACATTATGCATATGTGAAAAATGTTTTTAGCATATCTCAACAATATATGAAAATTGATTTTTATGTGCTCCTAGTTGTAAGAAAGACTTTTTAGAAAATAATAGATTGGGACTATTGTATATATGTATAATGAGATATGCATTTAGATAGAAGAATTTGTAAAAGTTTGCTTATATACTTTTCCCAATCTTGTGTTTTTGTGTAAAATAGAAACCAAGACACAGAGAAAAAAATTAGTCAGTCAGGTAGGTGGTCCCCTTAAAGTCTGGCCAGTCCCCTTAAAATTAAGGGGGCCACCCTTTATGAATTAAGAGGGCCGCCACCTGTTGAGAAAATTTTTATCAGATTTTTGACAAACAGTTCTTTGATGATTATCATTTCTTTATTATGCCGAAAACTTAATCAATTTGTTTCATCATTTCTAGACCTAGACGTAAGTAGTTAAATGGCTCACGTTTAAGTGGTTTAGTTAGAATATCGGCTATGTTGTCTTCTGATGAGACCTTTTCTATAGAGATATTTCCTTTTTGAATATTATTGCGAAGAAAGTGATGGCGAATCTCAATGTGTTTTGTTCGTAAGTGTTGAACATGTAACCTCCTGGGAGAGGTGATTCATGGGAGTGATGGTACATTAGCTTCAAATTCAATTGATGACCATCCTGCCCTCCCCACTTCCAGATGTGTGACCTTCTAAGAGAGGTGGTTCATTGGCCTTTTGAAGCACTCTCTCTGACCTAGTCTGAGCAGGAGGACCCCCAACGGTTTCTTGGCGCCTGGGCCTGCCACCTGTATCCATACCCTGAGGAATGCCAACATTAGGCATTGCCGTGGTCTGGGTCCTAATTATGTTATCACTGTCTTGTGCTGCATCTAAGCTAGCAGCAGTAGTGATAGCACTTTCCACACTATCACCCCCTCCTTATGGACAACCTCATCTGCTCCAAGGTCTTGAGGTACACTATTCTGAGGTAACTTAGTGTCCTTTTTGGTTCTCCTATGTTTTTGAGTGTTTCTTTTTCTTTGATATGTAGTTGGAGATGGGAGTATTTGCTCAATGTGAGCTTCAGTTTTGAGGTTCATAAAAAACTGGTGGGGGTGTTTCTGTTAGAGGTTTAAAAACATTTGGTTGTAAATAAGGGTGTGGGTTGGGGTTCAGGAGTGTAGTGAACCTTCACCCTCAGGTGCTATGTTTTGCACTACCATAGAGTCAAAAAGTGGAAGTAAACTTTTTCTTGAAAAAGTGGTAGTTGCCTTGGCATCTAATATAGTCTAACAGTAGTAACTTGTTCTCCAATAACTATGATATAACATGCCTCTATTCATCACAAGCTCACTAGAAATAACTAGATAGACATGTGAGAATTCAAGAGGATCCATATCTATGCATAGCCCATGAATAAAAGTTAAGAACTGTTAACCAAACCATCATACCAGTTGTAACCCATTCACTCAAGACTTTCAGTTGCTTATGATCTCACCAATCTATACCAACTGCTTTGGCTTAACCTGGCAAATGATAGTCCAAAGACATACGTACCAATGCTTCTTGACAGTAGTAAGTTTTGACAATAGTATTAAAAACTAGCAGTAATTAAGTATAACTATCAGTACTAGTATACATAGCATAACGAATCCTTAAGATAGTATATTTTAGCTTTAAATTCGTCTAAAAGCATCTCCAAACCATGTCAAGCATCAATCCACTCATGACAACTAAGCAGTACTTAACCAAGCCTACCAGTACAAGCAGTACAAAGATTTCTTCCAGAAGAAAGCACGCCCCAGCAGTATTAAGTAATTGATCATCATGTTTACCTTCCACCTTCAATCCAAATAGCACTTGTGTATAATCCGTTGCACTTATACACCATTAACCTCCCCTGAGATCATGCAGCTACATATACGCTAATAATCTTCCACTAGAAAATTAAATCTACTCACATCAAAAGCTTTAGTGAGCAAATCAGCTACATTATTATCAGTGTGTATCTTGAACCATCTCTTCAATCTCTTGTTCATAAGAGTCTCTAATGAAAAGAGGCCGAGAATCTCTATATGCTTTGTTTTAGAAGGTAGACAGGATCTTGACAACACAAATAGCCTCTTCATTGCAACATGAATTTTGTCTACATAAAATTGTATCCATAATCTAACATCTGATTTTGGATCCAAAGCACTTGACCACAGCAGTGAGAAGCAGCAATATATTCAGCTTCAGTAGTTGAATTAGCCACCACAGTCTGCTTTTTACATTGCCAAGAGATTAACCTTGAACCAGAGAAATTAACAACTCCTGTAGTGGAATTTCCCTGTCCAAAACTGCACCTGCATAGGTCACTTACTGAAAAAACTTCCAATATAAAAGGAGAGTCCTTAGGATACCAAAGGCCCAATTTGGGTCGACCTTTTAGGTATCTAAAGATCCTTTTTACTGCATTCAAGTGGGAAACTTTTGGTTGAACTTGAAATCTTAAGCATGCACAAACTAAGAACATAATATCTAGTCAAGAGGATGTAAGGTACATCAATAACCCAATCATTGACCTGTATAAATGGACATCAACATCCTCACCATCTTCATCTTTTGTTAAAGCCTTGTTGGTTTCCATAGGAGTACTGGCTGTACTTATACTAGAAAAACCAAATTTCTTCAAGATTTCACCAATATACTTGTCTTGACTAATGAAGATCCCATTCTCTTTCTGCTTGACTTGTAAACCTAAGAAGAAAGTGAGCTCTCCCATTGAACTCATCTGGAACCTTTTGTGCATTATTTGCTCAAAATCTGTACATAAAGACTTTTTAGTGGAACCAAAGATGATGTCATCTACATATACTTGTACCAGTAGAATATCACCCTTGACTCTTTTTATGAACAAAGTCTTGTCAATTTGACCTCTATAGAATCCATTTTCTAGCAGATAGGTAGAAAGAGTCTCATACCAAGCTCTAGACCATATAAGGCTTTCTCTACTTTGTAAACTTTTTCTGGAAATTCTGGATCCATAAAACCTAGAGGTTGGCTGACATATACCTCCTCTTCAATAGTACCATAGAGAAAGGAACTTTTAACATCCATATGATACACAACAAAATTTATGAATGATGCATAGGCCAAAAATAACCTGATTGCTTTCAATCCTGGCAACAGAGCAAAAACCTCACAAAATCAATGTCTTGCTTCATGTTTGTACCTTGTGCTACCAGCCTTGGCTTTGTTCTGACTACTATACACCCCTTTCTCTGTCTTATTTCTATACAACCACTTTATACCAATAACCATCTGCCATAAAGGTAGGGTCAACTAGGGTCCCAAACCTTTCCGATCTTGAACTGACGCAGCTCTTCTTTTCGCATTGCTCTCAACCCAGCTTCATCAACAAGGGCGAAGCTATCTTTGTGGGTTCCCTGTCGAAGAGAAACATGCAAATAAGTAGTTCTGGAAATCTTTGTGATTTGTCCTTCTCTACTTTTGGATTACAAATCATAGCAATGTTCTCCCAGAACTCCTTCTGTTGACATGCCCTTTTTGTACTGCTGACTTGGATCTCTAATTATTTTATTTTTAGGATAAATAGAGTGTACTTTAGTTGTGGGAATAGGACTGAAAATAGTTGAAGGTTCCATGTTGTTGAAATCAGCCTCTGCACCTATAACTTGATCAGCATAAGGAGAATTATAAGTGTCCAAATCATCATCATCATAAGCACTGCCAAAAATGCCAGTATTTTGAACTTCAACAGTATTCTCTAAATCAGGCATGAGAGGATCATCTAGAAGATCATTGATATTAAGAAGAAAGGATCCACCAAGAGGAACAAATGAATGTCCAACAATATTAGAAAAAGTTATTCTTGTGCACAGCACATACACTGTGTGCTAACAATATTAACACAGTTAGTGCAGCTTCTCGAGTAGCCATCCCCTTGAAAAACACCCTTGTTACACTGTGCTCCAAACTTTTTTCTAACAGCATCTGATTGCTCTATAGCCTCCTTCTCTTGATCCATCATCTTATCAAGAACATTCTTTAAGGCTTGTTCATTCTCATTTGTTGGTTTTTGTACAGGAGATTCACCAGCAACATCTGTGTCAATTTTATACTTTTCATCTAAAGAGATAGAAGACCATAATGGAAACACAATATATTGTTGAGTAGACACTTCTTTTCTTCAGAATTGTCCATCTTCAACCACTTTGCTCAATTATCCTGTATTACCATTAACCTTCTTGTGGACCTGCAGTTTTGTTAGTTTTGATTCCCTGCTAAACTTTGATAATTCATATAATTTTTAAGAATCAATACAAAAAGCCAGTAGGTCCTTCCCTGCAACATTTGGTTTATTTCAAGAAAGTTTCATGCAGATTCTCTTCAACTTCCTGGTTATCGAGATTAAATACCCTTAAAGCTTGGCACCTTACAGAAGCACCCACTACAAAAAACCCTTCTTTAGCCTTCCATCTAATTTGCCTAAAGGGTCTAGGTAATAAGAATATAACAGGACATGCCAAAAGGCTCAAGAAATTATGCTTGGGGCCTGCCCAATTACAAGATACATAAGGTGTCTTGTTATGAGGCTTTGTCACTAAACCCTATTCAGAACAAAACAAGCAGTATTAACTGCTTCACAGCCTAAAATAATAATAAGGTAGAAATTGAGTCTGCAATCATTAGTTCTAGCACCTTTAATCAGAGTCCTGTTCTTTCTTCAAAAACTCCATTTTGTTGGAGTATCTAGCAACACTAAATTCCCTTTTTATCCCTTTTAATACATAGAATTCATTCATTTCCATGTTTTTTAAATTCTGTCCCATTATCACACTTGATTACTTTAACCTTATGGTTTAATTGGTTTTCTATTTCTATTATAAATCTCTTAAGAATCCCACTTGACTCATCCTTAGAGGTTAAGAAGAAAACCCAGCTAAACCTGCTAAAGTCATCAGTCACTACAAGGCAATATGTCTTATGGTTAATACTCCTAACAGATGTTGGACCAAATAAGTCCATATGCAACATCTGTAAGGGTTGGCCAATAGAGCTCACAAGTTTGGCCTTACAGGAGGCCTTGTGTTGCTTTCCCTTCTGACAAGCAACATAAGTATGGTTATTGTCAAAAATCTTTGAAGGAAGACCTCTTACAAGGTTTCCCTTCACAAGTTTATTCATTGTTTTAAAATTCACATGAACCAGCCTCCTATGCCATAATTTAGACTCATTAATTATGGATTTTGCAGACCAAAAAAACAAAGTAAAATCATCCAGAAGGTAACAACATTCTTTATCAAAGTTGTACATAATGCTTTTGCTGGAACTCTAAAGCAGTAATTGCTTTTCACAAGTACTTAAAAACAGAGACAAAACAAATATTCAGTTTCAGTAAAAAGAACATGTTTTTCTTTGTCACACATTGTGAGACATAGAAAAAGATTTAAACTTTAAGTTCTTCTACAAAAACACATTTCGAAGTCTAACTTATATGTTCTTATCTTTTCTTTTCTTGTTATCTTACCACCTCTAGCACATCTACCAAAGGCAACAAAACCTCCATCAAGTTCTTGATAGTCAACTAAGAAGTCCTTTGTCCCTTCATAAGCCGGAACATCACCACGCAATATTCCTTTGTTCTTCAAAGCTTGTTGTGGATTTCCCTGCAACAAAAGTAAGAAGTCTGTGTCTCTTGGACCCAAAGTCCACTACTGACTTTGAGTCTGCCTTGTGGATCTAATAATTTACTCTTTTTTGAGACCTTGATCCACAATTGTCTTTGGAGACATTGTTAAATCAGTCATTTTAGGTCTCCAAACACAACCTGCTAGGCCTTAACAGTAGTGACCCCAGTTCCCGTAACAGCACTAACTCCTGTTTGCACAGCAGTATTAACACCATTTACTCTAATAGTATTAACTTTTTCATTTGAAATCCTGGTATTTGGTGTTGTTGATTTATATAAAGGGCCTTCTATATAGGTGGAAAGAACTTATCAAAAGCAATGTTCTTAATTTTGAAACATTCACTCTATTTAATAGGTAGATAAATTAACTGGTCTGAATGACTATATGATGTTGTTGCTTAGAGAGCTTTGCTTGGAAGCACAACTAGTACACTTCCATACCTTGTAAGACTGTAATATGGGAACAAATTTATTTTGATGAATTTATTCCTCCTAAACACTACTCCAAACTGGTCTAATTTCCCTTTGACCAGTATTCTTTCCCATATTTTTTAAAACAGACTTTCTAGCCATTTTCTTTTCATGAAAATCACAATCTCTTATGAGATGGCTGTAACTGCGACAAACAAAACAAGCTTTCTTTGTAGACCCCAAATCCTAACACCCATTGATGAGTTCATTTTCCTTCTAAACCTCTTCTATCTACCTTAGATTTTGAGTGAGGTTATCCTAGGATTTTTCAGTTTGTTTAGGTTTAAACCGATTCATTATCCTAGCATTTGTAAACTCAATCCTTTTAAGACTGAAGTTTTTCTGTTGCTTGCAAATCATTAGATTGAAAAATGTCCTCATCATTACTAACCTAATCTTCAATGATAACTCCACTAGGCCTAACAAATTCAACTCTAGGCATTTCTACACTAGAATTGCTAGGTGGAGTGATTACTTTGCTTTACTAGAGATACCTAGCACTAGTCCCTTATTTGTTGAAGGTCTATATACAAATCATTTAATCCTGCACAAAGATAGATCACTAGTGGAGCCATGTAGTTACCAGTTAAAAGAGGAGGAACAAATGATATCTATCCATTATCTTTTGAACACTATCATTGTATTGATTGTCCATCTCCATCACTTATAAACGACTATCAAATACACTATTAAACAAATTCACTACCACTTGAATCATTTTCATTCAATTGATCTCCATACCTAGATCATTTTCTCTTTAGAACTTATTGAACATATTAATTCAGTTATTACGTTTTAGAAGATGTTTCAAACTGTTTTAGTTTAGCTTTTAAATCATACTTTTTTCTCTTAAAGTTTCATCTAACTGATTTTTAAGTCTAGTGAATAGAATTTACTTTTGTCTTTACTTTAATTCTAAGACTGTAATCTTTTTCTTCATAGACAACTTCATTTTTTCAGAATGAACAACTAATTGAGCCTCTACAGTTCTAGGACCTAACTATAACTACTATTTCTAGATTACCTCCTAAGAGTTTATCTCTGTTCATCAAACTATTTTTGAAGTTTTTCATATGTTTTTACACAGTTTTTAGAACAAGATTGTACCTCTGTGTCAGATCCCGAGGAGTTTATAGTGTAGGCCATGAGAGCAAACTCAATTGGTTCATCTTGAGCTATATAAATCCAGTCATATCCAGTCCATCTTGGATAATCAAAGCATTGTCCTGAACAACCAATGCATCAGAGGTCTCCATTGGTACAGTCCTTTTGGTGTTGTCCCTGCTCCTATACAATGCATATCCATTCCTGTTCTCTTGATTTCTTGGTGCTCTACATTCCCTTGCAAAATGGCCCCTTCTATGACAGTTAAAGCATTCAACCTTAGTTTTATCAAAACCTACAGGTTCTTTGCCATTGAAGATTAACTTTCTTCCAGTCTTCTTATAAAATTGCTTAACCCTCATAGAAAGCATGCCACCTGCCCATAATGTCCATTCTTCCAAATCCTCAATGATCAATTTTGCTGTAAGGTTCTTCATCATCCAATTATGATATTTGCTATTAGCAAAGAAATGAAAACATTAGATCATCATAATATATTGATGAAGAGCCTGTCCCTAGAAGTATGCCTTATGTAGTAAGAAATAGCCAGTAGCAAGTTCAACTTCATTACTGCTGCTAGTGTCTTCTGCAGATGATCCGGAGGAACCTTTGATATCAACTTCAAACACTTTTAGGTTATTGTATAGATCATCAATATCCAAATCATCTATCATCTAATACCAACTTGTGTCCACATAATCCAAGGCTACATTGTTCCTATGATGAAGAAAGACACTCAAAAATTTTCTCAATTTGCATCTTCATTAGAAACAGCTACACATTAATTTCTAGTAGGCTGATAAGTTTTAAAACCTATCAATGCTTTATCTAGGGTCTCCAGTTTCAGATACAGAAATGTTTTAAATGTTGCTTTCAGACCATTCTTTTGCATCTTCTTTAGATTGAAACATTAACCACCTCACCTACTCTGATAGCAGCCATAGATCCTTTCATCCTTATTGCATGGAACCTTATCGATACTCCCATTAGTAATACCTAAAAGGCAGAATGCTTTTAGCTTTTCTTTCTCTTTGTCTTGCTAATAGTGCTTGAGCATTCTTTGGAGGTACTTCAGTTTCAAACCATTTTCATCAGTTGTTACTTGTATAGGACCATCACCATTCAAGATCACTTGTCACATATTATAATCTGTGTTAGTGAGATACTACTCAACTCACATGCTCCCAAAGGGTATATTCAACTCCTTCTTATGATACGAAGTTTTAACAGTAGACACCATTTGAGTGACTTCCTACTAGAGCTATTTGGTTGTTGCAGGTTCTTCACCAGACATTATGTATATAGGAAGAGATTCTAATCTGTAAAGTTCTTCCTATTACAGAGTTTCTCCACAAGCGCTGATACCAACTTGTGAAGTCCCAATAAACAGATCTTCTTTAGCTTGTTAAAGCTTAGTTAACCTGGATAAATCCAAACTAACTATAAGAGAAACTATATTTTGAGACACAAGTTATGCGGAATCTAACTGCAATACTAAAAAGAGCAATGAATACTCAACTTAAAGATAAATATTGCAAAAATTCTGCCAAGGTTTACAGAATAACTAACATATGAGATTATGTGTTTTTCGATCAAAATTGATATTTCTCTAAACATGGTCTGATAATGTGTTTCCTTGTTATACACTAAGAAAACCCTAATGGCTTACAAAACCGTTAATGATCATGCATATCTATTCCTAATATATCTCATGTATATCACATAAGCAGTACTAACTTCTTATACTAACAGTACTAATAAACTAACATTTTGTACTGGCAATACTAACTATAACTAACAGTACTAACTATTACAACTAGCAGTACTAATGACTTAGTTTTTTTCTTCAATCTTCTGTAGCAGTATCAATCTTGAACCAGCAGTAGTAAAGTAGTATTGGCAGTAGTAACTCAAAATTCCTAACAAGTATGGATGATTTGTATAACAATTTGAAGGTGTATGAAGCTGAGATTAAAGGCCAGTCAAGCTCAAGCTCAAATTATCAGAATGTGTCTTTTGCAATCTTCATAAAACACTAGCAGCTTTAAATGAAGCAGTTACTACTGCTACATGCAGTTTTCTACATGCTATTCGCAGGGACAGCTGTCCACACCTCAGCTGATGATGTCATGTTTTCCTTCTTTGCTAATCAATCTAATAGTCCATAATTGGACAATGATAATCTAGAGCAGATTGATACTGATGATCTTGGAGAGATGGATCTCAAATGACAGATGGCCATGCTTACCATAGGTGAAAGATTTAAAAGAAATGGACAGAAGAAACCTAAAATTATCAATGGCAAAGAAACCTTTGGCTTAGATAAGCAAAAGGTTGAATTTTACAACTGCCATAGGATAGGTCACTTTACTAGAGTAAATGCAAAGCACAAGGAATCAGGGAACAAAAATGGAGATGCACCATAGAAGGAATGCACTATTAGATACATCTACTACAAAACCTTGTTGTTCAAGATGGGATATGTTAATGATTGGAGCATTTAGATGAAGAAGGCATCACAAACTTTGCTCTAATGGCCTAGTACATCCCAAGGTTCACAGTTCATCAAGTTAAACACTCTGAGGAACATACGTTGCATTAAGATTGCTTAAAATCATCATGAAACTCTTCAAAAACCGTATGATCAACAGTGGTGAAGCACTTAAAAAAATCCCTTATTCTTTTCTAAATCTAGAAAATTATAGGTTATCAAAATGGTAATTAGAAACATTAGAAGCTAGGAAGTTATCATAAAAAATGACTGTTAAAAAGAAGATATTGCATTTTTAACGTATGATTGTCAAGTGAAAGAAATTTCTATCAAGAACCTTAAAAATCAGTTAGAAAAAGCTTTAAAAGAAAAGATGATTTGAGAACTTAAACTAGAAAAATTTGAAGAATTCCATTAAAGAATCTAACTAAACTTGATAAATAGTACAAATAAGTGCAAAAGACAAAGCTGGTCCTGTTATGAATAGTCAAAAAAAGAGAATGAAGTGGATCATAGTGTGTTAACAGTAGAGAAAGTGATGTGGAAGATATTCAGTATATATAGATTCAAACTGTGAAGAGGTTCATGCAGTATCCCCTCCCTACACAGGAACTACAAGCCCTCAGACTGACTTATCCTTTGCTCTGGGTTAGATGATGCTTCAATAATACTAAAGTAAGTGCAACTGAAACTGTTATATCTAAGACTAGTAAGGAATTAAGAAAAGCATAAAACTGTTAGGTTTAGTGCACTAATCATTGAAGATTGGACTCTGATAGTGAACATGAATAGTGTGTTATAGACCTAAATCTGATCAGAACACAATCAAAGTAACTAAAAATCAATTTTGTCAAATCTGATGAGAATGTGAAATCTGTTAATAAGGAAAACACACATAGGCAAGTAGAGTATTCTAGGAAAAACAAAAGTCCTAGGGATAATAGAAAAAACTAGAATGAAATTATGACTCAAAAACTAGGGAATGGTTTTGAGTTTATAAAGAAAGTTTGTTTTGTATGTGGGAGTTTCAACCATTTAATCAAAGACTGTGATTTTCATGACAAGAAAATGGTAGAAAATCCAGTGTTGAATAATAAGGGAAGGGTTACTAGTCAAAGGGAAATTAGACCAGTATGGAACAATGCTCAGAGGGTGAACCACCAAAATAAATTTACTCACTCACATCCTAAAAGGAATTTTGTTCCAATAGCAGTTGTAACAAAGTCAGGACAAGTACCAGTTAATACTGCTAAGCAAAACTCTCCAAGAGCAGCATCCATCAAATTAATACAGCAAGGATCCTGTTCTTAATACTAGCTACTAGCCCCTAAAATCAAAAGTGAATGATGCATTACCCAAAACATTTTGCACATTCACCAGTAAGAAGGGCTTTTAACCAAAAATCAGCAGCTAAAACCAATAAGTTTAAATGAAAAAGTTAATAACTATTGCTAGGTTAACAATGTAAACTACTTTGGCAAAAGCATAGTTTATGCCAGCGGTGGTAAAAAATAGGGAAAATGCTTTTAAGGTCCTCAGCATGTCTGGATTTAGAGATCACCAAGAAAGGTTTATTGACCATACCTCTCCAAAGATTGGTGGATCATACATGCTTAAAAGATTTGACTATGATGATCTACAAGGCAGACTCAAAGTCAAGTAATGGCCTTTGGGTCGCCCCCAGAGAAACTAATTCTCTTATTTGATACAGGGTAAAATCCACAATATGATTTACAGGATCAAGGATTTTTGATAGTGTATTCTCAGGAGCATAATGACTGGAAACAAGGTCCCTTTCTTACAGATTATCAAAAGATTGATGGTGGATTTTGTTGCAATTTGGAGAAGTCCTGAAGGAGTAAAATACTAAAAAATGTAAATTAGGACTTGGGAATTAGACTTTGAAGTTAATACTTTGTAAAAGGAACTTAAATATTAACTTTTTCTTTGTCTCACAAATGTGTGACAAGAAAAATAATGTTTTCTTTTCACTGAGACTTGGATGTCTTGTTTCTAAATCTGCTGATTTTAAGCAACTTGATGAAAGTCAATCTAGACTTAAAGTTTCCCAAGAACAAAACAACATGTACAATTATTGATCAAAAAGAATGTTTCCTTCAGGAGGTTTTGACTTGTTTATTATGCAAAGGCTACAATAGATTAGTCTAATTTTTATGGCATAGGTAGTGCTTTGTCAACAAACTCAAAACTATGAACAAATTTGTGAGGGGAA
The DNA here is from genome assembly GCA_026074375.1 of Tanacetum coccineum. Classification (NCBI taxonomy): domain Eukaryota; kingdom Viridiplantae; phylum Streptophyta; class Magnoliopsida; order Asterales; family Asteraceae; genus Tanacetum; species Tanacetum coccineum. The sequence continues at coordinate 17,018 of BQNB010087364.1, forward strand.
ACCTTGTAAGAGGTTTGACTTCAAATCTTTTTGAAAATGACCATACATGTGTTGCTTATCAAAAGTGAAAGCAACATAAGGCCTCTTGTAAGACAAAGATTGTGACTTCTATTTGCAAACCTTTATAGTTATTACACATGGATTTATTTGGCTCAGTTTCTATGAGGAGTATAAATAAAAAGACTTACTGCCTAGTTGTCATTGATGACTTTAGTAGATTCAGTTGGGTTTTCTTTTTGGTCACTAAGGATGAGACTCTTGAGATCCTTAAGAACTTCATAACTGGCATAGAAAACCAATAGACATAAAGGGTTTTAAATAAACCGATTTGATAATGGAACTGAATTCAAGAATAGGATTATGAATGAGTTCTATGAAATGAAGGGTATTAAGAGGGAATTTAGTGTTGCTAGGACTCCTCAGCAAAATGGTGTTGCTGAAAGAAAAAATAGGACACTAATAGAGGCAGCTAGGACTATGCTAGCAGATTCCAAATTTCTAACTACCTTTTGGGCTGAAGCAGTTAATACTGCTTGCTATGTCCAAAATAGGGTGTTAGTTATCAAGCCTCACAACAAGACCCTTAAGAAACTTATTCATAAGTTAAAAACCGCCTTAAGCTTCATGAGATATTTGGGTTGTCCTTGTTACAATCCTAATACCTTAGATCACCTAGGATAAAATTTGATGGGAAGGCTGATAGCAGGTTTCTTTGTTGATACTCTAAAATAGTAAGGCTTTTATTGTATTTTCTACACTATAACTAGTAAGGTAGAGGAAAACCTACACATAACCTTTTTTAAAAACAAACCCAATGTTGCAGGGAGTGGACCAGATTAGCTCTTTGATAATGATTTATCTACAAACTCTACTGAATTAGAGTCCATTTATAGCATGGAATGAAACTAATATATAATGCATGGATATCGAGATAATGTTGATGCAGTACCTTCTCAACAATATATTCTGCAACCATTACTTTATGATAGTCCACAGAGTTTAAATGATGAGGTTGCTGATGATGCTGGTAAGAAGAATGAAGCTCTCCAGAATGGCTCTTTGATATTGATTCACTGATAAAATCTATGAATTATGAGCCAGTTACTGCAGGAAATCAAACTAATGGTACTGCAGGTATAGAGACAAATGTTAATGCAGGGTATGCTAGACACGAGAAAGCATCTGATCATGAATACATACTACTACCATTCATGCCTTCTTATTCACCACTCTCTTCAAGTACTTAAAGCTCAGATGATAAGGATACTGATGAGGTAACAGGAAAAAGTGATGAAGGTGTAAGTAAAGGAAGTAGAATTGATGATCAAGAAAGGACTGATAGCAGTACTCATGATGTTAATACTGTTGGGCAAAGTATTAATACTGCCATGCAAATATTAATACTGGCAGTCTAAATATTAATACTACTAGACCTATTCCTAATGATCCAAGTATGACATCTTTGGAAGATACTTGAATATTTGATAATGCATATGATGATAGATAAGTGGGTGCAAAGGCTGACAGAAACAACTTACAACTTTCAACAGTTGTCAGTCCTATTCCCACAACAAGAGTGCACAAAGACCATCCTAAATAGCAGATCATTGGAGACCTAAACTTAGCAACTAAAATAAGGAGAATGATCAATTTTTCTAAAGAAATTGCTATGGTTAGCTACATTAACAAGCAGAGAAGAACAAATCATAAAGATTATCAAAACTGCTTATTTTCCTATTTTCTCTCTCAAAATGAACCCAAGAAGGTGATTCAAGCTTTGGCAGATCCAAGCTGGATAGAAGCAATGCAAGATGAGCTTCTGCAATTTAAACTTCAAAAGTTTGGACTCTGGTGGATCTTCCTAATGGCAAGAGGGACATTGGAACCAAATGGGTCTTAAGAAACAAGAAAGATGAGAGAGGAATTGTAGTTAGAAACAAAGCAAGACTGGTGGCACAAGGTTACACCCAAGAAGAAGGAATTGATTATGATGAGGTTTTTGCTCCTGTTGCTAGGATAAAAGCAATCACACTCAACCTGTAAAACTTTATCAAAATTAGGTAATGCTAAAACAGAAGCCTCGGTTACCTTAGCCTTTAGAATGTCAAAAGTCGTAGCAGCCTCACTTGTCTACGTGAATCGACCACCCTTCATACATTCAGTTAAGCGTGCAATTATAAAACTAAAATTTTGACCGGTAGAAAGACGCTAACTCGTGAAAATTCCAAATGTCATGAATAGTGGAAGGTGTTGGCTAGCTAATAATCGCCTCAACTTTTGCTGGGTCCATTTTTATGCCACTACCAGTAACAATATATCCCAAGAAAGTCACTTTAGTCACAAGGAAGTGACATTTTTTCCCATTAGCATATAATTTTTAAGCCCGTAAAACAGAAAATATTTGCCGAAGATGGGACAAATGTTGCTCAAGACTGCTATTATATATCAAAATATCATCAAAGTAAACGAAAACAAAGTGACCAATAAAAGGTTTAAAAACCTGAATCATAAGGCGCATGAATGTACTCGGCGCACTAAACAGTCCGAAGGGCATAACCATCCACTCGTACAGTCCATTATGAGTTTTGAAAGCTGTCTTCCATTCATCTCTAGGTCGCATCTGAATCTGATGATATCCACTCCTTAAATCAATCTAAGAAAAAATGGTAGAACCATGTAGCTAGTCAAGATGATCATCAAATCGTGGAATAGGAAAATGATACTTGATCGTTATCTTGTTCACATATCTTGTTCACATCTCTAAAATCAATACACATCTGAAACAAAGTCCTCCCATGTTTGGGTAACCATAAGGGTAGGACTACACCGACTCATACTCACTCTCCCATCAATCCTTTCTCCAGCCAACTCAGTCACTTATACTCTGAATGCTCTGCAAACTCCTTCAGATTCATACGATAACTGGTCTCTTTGGGATATGGAACTTGAATAAAATCGATCAATGTACCCATAACTTAAAAAAAAAGGGTCCATTAGGCCCATGAGTTAACATATGGGCAAGATTTGCCACCTCTAGTTTCGAGTAACAATTTTTAAGTGAAGTCGGAACTAAAACTCAATATGTGTACAAGCGATTGCAATCAATAGTTGTAGGGTCGTTTCGTGAATTTCGACGGTATAATAACAAATGTTCACGGTGCGACAAGTAAATGAACTAAGATTTGTCGTGTGACACCATTTGAACTTGACTTTACTACAAATTTTGTGGTTTTAGCGTTTTTGAAATTTAATGTTAGGGAGAGACTGAAGAGAGAAATAATATCATTCTCTAATGCACGGGAGCACGGTATACGTGGACGAAGAACCAGGAATAACCAAAATGATGGTCATTCCAGGCCCAACATCTCACTAAATATAAGCCCAACTGAGGTTTCATCCTAAAACCAATTGGTGATTGAAGGAGTAACCCACCAAGCTTATATGTTAACTTTGAGATTACAATTTTACCGATGTGGGATTGGGTTTGCACACCCAACAATCCTCCCCTCACATCCAAACCACCATGGGCCTCCCCCTTCAACTATATCCACGATCCCACCTTTTTCATACCGCCGACCTTTACCATCGGAACACCCCGCCTTTTACCGGCTTTCTTTCGGTACAAGGTTTACCAGGATCCACTAATACCGTCAAACCGGGTTCTAACCGAGGGAACATAATCTACACCACCACTGGGCCAACTTGGCTCAAATACCAATTGTTGGTTATCAGAGGCCCAACATCTCACCAAGTCTAACATATAAGCCCAATTGAGGTTCCATCCTTAAATCAATTAGTGATAGAATGAGTAACCCACCAAGCTAATATATTAACTTTGAGATTACAATTTTACCGATGTGGGATTAGGTTTGCACAGCCAACATACCACTAACGGTATACGTGGACGAAGAACCAGGAACAACCAAAAATACCACTAACCGTCTACTAACATTTTTTAATACAAATTTGGTAGGTTAGAAACTTGAAACAAAGAATCTAGAAATTCAAATTTGCAATTAAAAAGATGAACTTAAAGTAAATGTTGTGTTTAAGATGTTTTAGAAGTTTAAGTAGAACATACATTATACTCTTTCATATGAATTGTGTGCTATAATAAGAATAATCTAAAGATATATTACTGCTTAGTGTTTTAAGTAGAACAAACAATATTCTTTCATATGAATTGTGTCAAATTCATTTTTAAAAATCAGTTAAAGATGCGGAATTTTGAGTTTATTGAGTGAAAAATGATGAATTGTTATTACAATATGAGGGAGGATTACATCCTTATATAGAAATACGAATGAAAAGAAAAGTGGCGGGAAAACCCAACCAACTAACTCTAACTGAAAATTAAACTAACTAATTATTTTACAATTTTGGTCCTTAAACAATAATGACTAATCACTATTGCCCCTCATACTTCTATAGTCCCCCTCAAGTTGGAGCCTCTGCGAGTCCCAACTTGTCAACAAGAAAATTATGCTGAACTTGTCCCAAAGCGTTGGTCATGACATCTGTAAGTTGAAGATGTGTGGGTATGAAAGTAGTTTGTAGAAATCCCTCTTGGATCTTATCTCTGGTGAAATGACAATCAATGTCTAAATGTTTTGTCCTATCATGAAAACAAGGGTTAGCAGTAATTTGTTGAGCTGACTTATTGTCACAGAACAATGTAACTGATAGATGTACTTGAATTTGTAAATCTTTGAGAAGAAAACTAAGCCAAAGTAGCTTACTAACTATGGCTTGTTTCTTTGTCTTCCAAGAAACTAGAGAATGCCCCAAAAAGATATAATATCCAGGGAAAAAGATCCTTGAATGTTCAAAATCAACATGATAGGTCATGTTGAGGTGGTTGTGAGTGGAGAAAAAAAATGGGCCATCATTGTGAGAAGTTTATATTATTTTAGGTCAAAGCTTTACTCACAACATCCTTAACATGATCTATCATGTTCATTTTCAACATTAGAGGATCTTTTTTCCAATATGCAGTTAAAGATCTCCTTGTCATCAAACAAGAAGTCCAATCAGCATCTGAGAATCCTGTCATTTTGAGATGAGATTGAACAGGATAGAAAAGACCCTTTGAAATAGACCATTTTAAGTACTTTAGCAAATGAATTGCAGCTTGCATATGAACATCTTTGGGTGCTGAAACAAACTGACTCAAATGCTGAACAACATAAGAAATGTCTGGTCTGGTCATTGTCAAATACAAAAGTCTTCCAACAAATCTCCTATAAGAACCAGCATCACTAAGAGGAGTACCTTTATCAAGAGACAATTTAATTTGTGTTGGGAGGGGAAATGAAGAAGGTTTTACAGCTGTAAGTCCTGCATCAGTTAGCAAATCCAAGATGTATTTTCTTTGATTAAGATGCATACCAGCATTTGTCTTGCATAATTCAATCCCAAGGAAATACTTAGCCAAACCAAGGTCTTTGATGGTAAATTGCTGATCCAAACTTTGCTTAAGAGTTTGTATTTCCACTGTAAATTTTCCAGTAATTAACATATCATCCACATAAACAAGAACATCAGTGAACTCTTCTCCTTTAACTTTAATAAAGAGAGAATAGTTATGTTTAGACTGAATAAAACCAAGACTGACCAAAAACCTAGTCAATTCATGATTACATTGCCTTGATGCCTGTTTCAGACCATAAAGAGACCTATTTAGTTTACATACTTGTCCTGGTGACGCTTTAGTATACCCTTCTGGTGGCAGTATATAAATCTCATCCTTAATATAACCATGTAAGAAGGCATTATTGATGTCTAATTGGTGTAATGGCCATTGCTTCGCAGTTGCTATAGTAATTAACACTCTAACTGTAGCTAGCTTTGCAACAGGAGAAAAAATATGTTTGTAGTCCAACCCTTCCTTTTGATTGAAACCTCCAACCACCAATCTTGCTTTAAACCCGTCAACCTTTCTATCAGGTTTATATTTGATCTTGTATACTCATTTTGAAGTTATAGGCTTGTGGCCTTTTGGTAGAGAAGTAACATTCCAAGTATGATTTCTTTCCAAGGCTGTTAATTCAACTTCTATAACTCTAACCTATTCTACATCCTTCTCTGCTTGTGCATAGGAAGTAGGCTCAGAATTAGCCAACACATTAGCTAGAAAAGCTATATGAGAATGTGGGCTGTTTCTGAATTCTGATGAAACAAATAAAGGATAATGAGGTGTAGAAGTATTAGAACTAGGTGCCTTAGGAGTAACAAAATCTTGTAACCAAGCAGGCCTTGTTGAATTTCTAGAGGACTTCCTGAGGGGTACAGAAGTTGTGGGATTGACTGGAACATGATTTGAGGAATAAATGTTATCAGTTGTAGCATCTGATACATTTGGTTCTACAGATAAAGGGGTGTTTGGGTTAATAGATTATGTCATCTCTTCATCATGAGTTTCAAAAGTTGGATAAGTGGGAGTTGATTGAGGGTTTGTAGGGACTTCAACTTCTTTGAAAGGGAAAATAGTCTCTTCAAAAACCACATCTCTGCTTAAGAAAACCTTTTTAGTCTCCCAGTTATATAATTTATAACCTTTTTGATTGACAGGATAACCGATAAGCACACTCTTAATTCCTTTATTAGCAAACTTATCTTTATGAGGCCTTATATCAGCAACATAACAAAGACATCCAATTACCCTCAAGTGATCATACGTAGGAGGCTTTCCATATAGTTTTTCAAAAGGAGATTGCCAATCCAAAACCTTGACTGGCATTTTGTTAATAAGATAAGTTGCAGTTAAAATACATTTTCCTCAAAACTTGAGAGGTAAATTACCATGAATTCTAAATGCTCTAGCAGTATCTAGTAGATGTCTATGCTTTCTCTCTACCCTTCCATTCTGTTGAGGAGTATGAGCTATAGACCTTTGATGTAGAACACCATGAGCTTGAAAGAAAGAAACACAAGTCTTGTTGACTACTCCTGTGCCATTATCTGATCTTACAACCTTTGGCTGTCTTTGAAAGTGAGTTTTAACAAAAGCAAAGAAAGATACTAAAAGCTGTGGGATTTTCTCCTTTGTATGCACCAAATAAGTCCATGTTGCCCTTGTATTGTCATCCACAATAGTAAAGAAATAGTGTTCATCCTTCAAAGCAACTTGTTTATAGGGGCCCCATAAATCAACATGGATTAAATGGAAAGGAGTGGGAGAAATATTATCACTTTTAAGGAAAGAAAGTCTGTGATGTTTGGACAACATACAACATTCACAAGTGAAATTTGAGAAATCCATAGATTTATACAATGGTATATAGGACAACTTTGAAACAGATGTATGCCCTAGTCTAGCATGAAAAGTATTTACATCCAAAACAGTTTTAGAGACAGTATTGCTAAAGGGTTCCTCATGAAAAGAAACACTAGGAATACAATTCAAATGAGAAGCTTGAAACTCAGAAATGTTGGCTGCAAATGCAATAGGGTCAAGGGTTGGTTTGCAAATGTATAAGCATTTTGAGCCTTTTCCAACTGCAACAATTTGCTTAGTTGAAGGGTCTTGAAAACAACAGTTATTTGAGTAAAAAGGGGCACTCAAATTATGATTTTGAGTAAATTGTCCTACATAAAGCAAATTGAGTTGAAACTCAGGAACATAGAAGACATTTGTGAGAATCAAAGATGGTGTTAACTGAACTTTGCCCACAATTATGACTGTTTTAGAATTACCATATGGTAAATAGACAATTATTCGATTTTTAAGATGTGTGATGGAAATGAAAAGATCAAAATTAGGTGTCATATGGTCTGAGGCCCCTGTATCCTTTATCCAATCCTCTTTAATGTTCATATGTGGATGACAAAAGAGTGCAAAAGAAGTAGTACAGTAGGAAAGGATACCTACATGTGAGGTACTTGCATGATCTCTGGAAATACCATTGTCACCTCCTTTACCCTTGAACATCTTCATCCTGATACACAGCTGCTACCAATCTTTGATCCACACCTCCTCCTGAAGTAGTCCCTATCTCATTCTCATAACCCATATCAAATGGTGTATCAGCACATCAAATCCTGAACTTACATTTGCTGCTATCCTTCCTTATTTCTTTCCTTTCTTGCCTTTATACCAATCAGGATACCCAATTTTCTCAAAACACTGATCCACTGTATGGCCTTCTTGATTACAACCAGTACAAACTTTTTACCATTATTCTTGCCATCATTCCTAGATCCCTTATTGTCTTTCCTACCATTATTGCCCCCTTTACTGTTCAAATTAGCAAAGAAAGCAGTGGGCTCAAAAGAATGATTGGTTACTTGCTTTTGCTTTTCAATTTGTTGAACTATGTAATAAGCCTTATTGACTATAGGTAAAGGATCCATGGCTAAAATTTGGCTTCTCACAGATTCATAATCATCATTCAACTTCATCAAAAACTGAATTAATTTTGAATTACTATCTCTTAGCAAAACTTTACAAAGAACATCACAAGTACATTCCCTTATTCTACCACAATCACAAGTTAGTAATCCACTGATATTCTGCAACTCATCCCAACATTTCTTAAGTATGTTAAAGAATGAAGCAATGGTAAGGTTACCTTGAGTAATCTTGCTCAATTCCCTCTCTAACTGATATATCAATGGCCCATTACTTTGTCCATATCTCTCTGCTATCTCCTTCCATAGTTCACATGCAGATTGTGCATAAAGAAAAGCATCAAATAATTCTGTAACCATTGAATTCAATATCCAGCAAGTCACCATGTAATCACACCTTATCCATCTTTGTAAATCAGCATTTTCAGCACCAGGTTTGGGACAAGAACCATCAATGAACCCCAATTTCAAATTTTCACCTAGTGCCATCCTCACATTCCTATTCCACCCATAAAAATTAGTTCCATTCAAGGGAGTATTAGTCAAAACCATTCCTAGATGATCAGAACTTGCAATATACAGAGGATCATTGATCATGTTGATGTTTTGATTTGGATTTTGATTGTTTTGGATTTTTGATTGATTTTGAATGTTGTTTGAATTGGTTTGACAGTTAGTGTTCTGATGTGGGTGAGATGTTGAAGAAATCGTCATTGATGACGTCACAAAAGCTTCAAAACAAGAAATGAGAATGGGATTATGATTGATCAACCACAAACAATGATCAAGATCAAATCAGTTACAAGAAACAATAAAGATTGATCAATTGAATTCAATGTTCAATAACACGAACTAATTGAATATTGATCAATTTGGGATTTTTGTGAAATTAGGGTTCGAGCTCCATAGCTCTAATACCATGCAGAATTATGAGTTTATTGAGTGAAAAATAATGAACTGTTATTACAATATAAGGGAGGATTACATTCTTATATAGAAATACAAATGAAAAGAAAAGTGGCGGGAAAACCCAACCAACTAACTCTAACTGAAAATCAAACTAACTATTTTACAATTTTGGTCCTTGAACAATAGTGACTAATCATTATTGCCCCTTATACTTCTATATGTTAGGAACACGAAAGTGTCGGTCACTTCCATTAATATTTGTAGATAGCTCGTTTAGTTATTTTTGGAACCTTAATAGGTTAGTTAGTAAAAGGCCTATGGATAAACCCATGCAAGCCCAAAGCCCACGAGCCAAATAGGGTATATAAACACCTCTCCATGCCTTGGAGAGGTGGTTGGTTGTTCATTTTCTTCACACACATAATACAAGTTGCATTTCCATTTACTTTCTCTCTCTAAGTTCATCCAACCCATTTCTCTCACTAGTTCTTGCATATATCAAAGATTACTATTATCCTACAATTGGTATCAAGAGCCATGGAGTGATTTGTTTAGTCTTTGTGTTTGTTTTCTTTCTCTTGGTTTGTCTTTTTTGTCTCAAACCGTACAATTTTTTTCTTATTTTTTTGTTTTCGAAGCTTAATAACACACTAAAAGATCATTTACTTAGGTAAAGTTGATCTAATATCTTTGGATATAGGTGTATTTGCTTTGGATCAAAGAAAAACTCATTTTGTTACAATTTTGTGTTCGAAAAACCTTAAAATGTACAAATCTTGATTTTGAAATTTTCGGCTTAAAAATCATAAAGTTTTCATTTTTAAGGTACATATAGGTTTAGTAATACTAGTTTTACAAGAAAAATTAGGAATAAACAATCCAAGAAGTGTCTTTTTGTGTTTTAAAGAATTTGAGTCTCGTCACTGTTTTCACCGAATTCGTAATTTATAGTGTTAAACGAATTAGCAGTTTTGTGTTATAACCGAATTGGCAGTTTGCATTTTCACCGAATTCGCAATTTTTAGTGTTCAACGAATTAGCAGTTTTGTGATTATAACCGAATTGGCAGTTTGCAATTTCACTGAATTCGCAATTTACAGTGGTAACCGAATTCGCAGTGTTTCAGTTCTAACCGAATTTGCAATTCTCTAGTATCAACCGAATTCGCAGTTTCTAGTAGTAACCGAATTTGCAGTTTCAAGGGTCAACCGAATTTGCAGTTTTCCTTCATCAACCGAATTCGCAATCTTCCTTTGTTAAACGAATTGGCAATTATCCATAGTATCCGAATTTGCAATTTCTTTGTTAACTGAATTTGCAATTTTCTAGTTTGGAACCGAGATCTCTTAATCAAAATTATACGGTTTATTTCTTTGACTTGTAAAATCCCGTGAAACAATCACTTGCTTTCCCGGTTTAGAATTGTAAAATCCCGTAAAGTTTTCCCGACTTAAAACACATTCAAGACAACACCATCAAACACAATTACTTTCAATCACCGCTCGATCAAACGGTAATCTTTGAATACACCAATTTATCAATGACGACTCTTGCTGATAAGTCACTTCTCTCAGGTGGTGACAATAAACCACCGATGCTTGAAAACATTTGTATGATTCGTGGAAAAGTAGAATGGAACTTTATATGATGAATAGACCTCATGG
>BQNB010087366.1:2710-27938 GCA_026074375.1 Tanacetum coccineum
TTTATAGTATAAATATTTAACGACCGTTAGTCCTAGATTAGTAAAGGACTAACGGTGTTATCAATTTAGGGTTTTTGATGAAAATGGATTTAACATTAAGGGTTATTTTGGTATTTTGAAGGTTTTGGCATTTTGTGGGCTACCCAAGGGTTGACCAAGGTTGACTTTGTTGACCTTTTGCTAGAAACTTCCGACTCTTGAGCACTCTATCCGTTCCCGTGTTCGTGTTTGCCCGGTTTTGACCATTTTCTTGTGATTTTTGCAATATTCGTACCTACACATCACAAATGACAAAACAAGCAATATACAATCATAATTTGCACAATTATTTCATTTTAAGGCAATTTTTGATATAAAAAGGATATGTGATTTCTCACATATCAGGGTCGCAGCCACTAATTTATCACCTGAATTGTTGATGCAAGGGCAGGTTTGTCCTATTATTATAAGCAACTCCTAAATTTGTTTTGTATACTTACATGCAATTTGCTTCTTCCTGAGTGTGCTTAAGGTAGTCAAAGTGAGCTGACCTATTGTTCAACAATCTAAGGTTTAAAGTTTCCACATCAATCTTAAGCATTTCTGGAGCAATAGTGTGTTTGGTAACAACATTATCAACTAAACCTTTTCTTTTAAGTTCCTTAATTCACCTTTAAGAGCTGTAGTGACCAAACCTTGTTCCTGAAGACTTACATTTAAATCAGAGATTTCCATATACTTTTGATTGACTTGATTAATTAAAGCATCACATTATTCTTTTGATCGAATATGTGTTGGTTTAATTGAGTCATAAAGTTGTTTATAGGTATGTTTCAAATGTTCATTCTTAGCAATAAGTTTTGACACCCTATGATCCAATTTAATATTTATTGTTTCAATCTCTTCTATGTCCTTATTGACCTTATCCTCATTCATATTTTCATTTAGAGATTTGATTCTCTCTTTCAACTTCTTTATGACCGTGTCTTTCTTTTGCGACTAAGCTTTCAATTCATTTAGTTCAAAATATTAATCAAAACTTGGAGCACTTTGATTTGAAACAGAATTTTCTCTTTGAAAAATTTCCTGATTAAGTTGAGTGTCAACTTCTAAAGAGATGCAATGTTTTTCAAGAGTGGTAAAACTTCTAAAAAGTTTATCGTAAGTCTCTTTTTCAATGAAATCCTTTTTGTTAAGAAGCTCAGTCTCGAGTTTGAGACACTTTTTTCATTATTCATTGCATATCCCAGAAGTTATCCAAAGAAGAATTCCATTAAAATTATGTTCATTATATCTTTTGGCGTTATGACTTGTTCCAAGGTTGTTCATTTTTATTTAAAACTTGATTCATTTTAATTAAACGTTTTTTTCTTACTTATACGATGTTGTTCCAGCGCCTGTCTCCAATTGTTGAAAGGACATTTTGGTCTTTAGAAAGACTTCATCAATCACATTATTGATCACGAAGTATGAATAAGTCCTTTAGAGCTTTTACCAAATGACTTTATTTCATCCCTTAAAACACAGCTTTTTTATAGTGTTAAAACCCCATGGCCCTCAGTGATGGTTGTGGTCGTGGTTCTTTCTTTGACAACCATGTCAAAAATCTCGAGATGGTGTTTGCAGTTTCCTTCAATCTCGTATTTACATGCTGACTTTAGGGAAAGTTCTTTCAGAACCTACTTTGGTGGGTTCTTTCAGAAGGATTAGGATCTAAGAAATTCATAGAATTTGCGAGACTAAAAGGCTGGTTCGTAGATAATCAGTTGTGGACAAATTCTATTTTCAAAATTGAGAATGTTGGTTGAGAACAGCATAATCGACTAGTTTGTATTAACTCTTTTTTCTAAACATCATTAGATCTTGTTGCTTATTAAAGCATTTTGGAACGGACTTACTTTCAGAAGCACTAGGTCTCTTCAGAGTTCAGGAATCAAAATTTGCAGCTATGTGTTCATTACTGAACTATGTACATCTATAAGCTTGTTCCAACTGCTGAGCTTGCTTTAGATAGTAAGGATTTGAAAACCTAGAGTTGTTTAGTGGTATGACTTCATAGAAAAACTGAGGTTTCGAGTCACATATGAACGGTTTGTGACAGATTGATCTCTTTTAAAAAACAATATTATCTAGTTGTTGCCTCTTCTTTTTCTAAAGCAATCTCTTTATCGCAATGTTTCTATATTCTCTTTTCTAAATCATTTTAAGAAGAGTAATTGTTTGCATTAAAGAATCCTTTTTCTTTTAATTGTTTGGAAGGAGGTTTGTTTAGCACGATCAATCTTTTACAAAAATGTTCACATGAGTCTGAAACATTATCATTACTCTTTAAATCTAACAATTTTTGTCCTTCTTTGTCAAAAACTTTAAACTCTCTGTTCCTTATATCCTTTCAAGATCAGCAGTTAAAAGTATCATTGACAGACTTTTATTGTCCAGATTTATCTTACGATACAATTAACTACTTGAGGTTTTTCAGTTGTTCCAATCACAGATATTAATAGTGATCATTTTTGTCTAGATGAGCTATGGATATTAATGAATCTGGCCTGTTGTGATTCTTTCACTACCGAGCAATTAAGGACTGCTATTGCTAACAGACCTGTTTTTTTAGTCTTTGAAAAGTTCACAACATTCGACTATTCAGAAGATGGTATCACCTGCACACCTTGATTAATCATATGGTTATCCATATTATCAGGATTGTGTACCTTAGTGAGAGCATCTGAACCATAATGAGATAAATTCGCCATGAGAGAAACTTTGGCAGTGTTGAGTTCATTACAATTAGAGTCATATGCATCCAAAGTCATTTGGCTTGATATAGCTGCATTATAAGTAATAACAGTCTGTGTGGCTTGACCTTCTCTTGATCCTGGATCTGCCAAAAATGCTAGTTCCTCCTCATGTAAATTTGATCATTTGCTTGAGCTTGTACCAGCAATACTTTATCCTTAAACCATGAATCATCCTGTTTCCTTTTAGGTTTAGTGCACTGTTTGGACATGTGTCCTTCCCCTTTTTGTAGTGTGACATACAATCGTTCCTGTGTTTTCCATTTATATTGCTTCCACTTGCTCCTGGAGTGTAGGTCCTAGTCGTACCCGTAGCAAAAGAAAATTATCTCCCTGAACTGGTTGTAAAGTCACTCTTCCATCATTAATGGTAGCTTGTTGCCTAGGGTTTAATGAATTCCTTAGCTAGTTGTTGGTAGTAGAATAGTGAGATGTGACTACAACTGATAGGAATGACATCATATGGTAGATGACATCAATGGGATCATCACCTTGCTTGAACACTAGAACAGTTAGACCAAAGTCTAGTTAGGAAAATTCAGGTTGTTGTTGGTGGTTAACTGTGGGAGCATATTCCATTTGAGGGATGGATGATGGTGGAGAATAAACGTTGTGGTTAACTGATGATTGATAATCATTAGATGGATAAGTGATTGAAAGAGGTGTTGATGATTGATTGTTTGAGTCATTGCTGAGACTGATTACGGTGATCTGTTTTCTATGGAACTGAAATAGTGAATTTGTGGTTGAAATTGAGAGTATGGTATGAGTTTTGATGAGTTTGAATAGAAAATGGGTCATCTGATAGTTTCCACCAAGCAAGAATCTGAATTTGCATATTCATGCATTAATTGAACTTCATTTCATGAATATTTCGTGTGTCCAAGTAAAGCATGAAGCTTGACCATATAATTAGTCGTGTGTAATGCCCGACCCAGTTTGACATCGGTCACAAATTTGCTCCACTCAGGAGGAAGGGTATTCAAAAACTTGGTGTTTACTTGAAATTGTTCTAGTTTCACATTGTAGATGTTCATGTCATTGAGTAGCAGTAGAAAAATTTCAAGTTGAAATCCAGTGGGTTTTCCCCCTTCTTAAAGCAAACCTATTGAATTCATCATATAGTTTACACTCTCTTTCCTGTTTCGTCAATGAAGTTCCTTGCATGAGAAGTTGAATTCTTTCCCAAAGTTCCTTGGTGATTCGATGATTGCTAACAAGTGCATAGACCTCTAGTGGTAATCCCTTGCGTAGATGAATATTTGTTGCTTGACATCACAATCTGCTTGAAGATTGCTACTGTATAAAATAAATAGAATATTTCTTTGGTCTAGTCACTTCATTATCTCAATAGTTAGGCCAGTGAAGTGGACCATTTTTCAAATGGATTCAATGATCATACGTCCATGTTTTACTATTATCATGTATAGCTCTCCATTCTACATTTTTCCATAGAATAGTCGTATCTTTTTCAACCATAGGTGGATAATTGTCAGCACTAAAATGAAATCGCTTTGTCAGCAGGAGTTGTTTCATTGTGAAAGATTGTATGTTGAAAAAAATTACTTGTTTGATCAAACGATGATTGAAAGAAATTGTGTTTGAAAGTGTTGTCTTTAATGTGTTTTAAGTTGTGAAACTACACTGGATTTTACAATTCTTGACAAAACCAAGAAAACAAGTGAATGTTTCACGAGATTTTACAAGTAAAAGAAATAAACCGTATAATTTTTTGTTTTAGCAAAGTTGAGTTTTAAACTTTAGTTGCAAATTCGGTCACCAAATGAAGTTGCTAATTCGGTTGTCAAAGGGAATTGCAAATTCGGATGATAAAGGTAGCTGCGAATTCGGTTGATACTGAAAGCTGCGAATTCGATTGATACTGATAGCTGCGAATTCAGTTGATACGGATAACTGCGAATTCGGTTGATACTGATGACTGCGAATTAGGTTGATACTGAAAGCTGCAAATTCGGTTGAAACTAAACTGCTAATCCGGTGAGCTGCGAATTCGGTTAAGCTTGCAAGTACTGCTAAATTGGTTGAGTCTAAAACTGCTAATCCGATGAGCTGCGAATTCGGTTAAGCTTGCAAGTACTACTAATTCGGTTGAGTCTAAAAACTTGCTTAATCCGAGTGAGCTGTGAAATTCGTTAAGACTAGAACGACTCAAACTTTCAAAAACACAAAAGGACACATTTTGTTTATTTTTTTTCTAAAATTTCTTGTACATATAGTATTACTATGCTATAGGTACTTAAAATGCAAACTTTTCATGGTTTTTAAAAGCCAAAATTTAGAAATCAAGTTCTTTTTTTTTTGTGTACTTTTAAAGCTTTTCGTAATACCAAAAAGATGTGATACAAAGATGATGTTTTTCTTGAATCTAAGCTTGTACACCTATATCCTAAAGATACTAGATCAGATTTACCTAGGTAAATGATCCTTTAGTGTACTCAAACGCTTCGAAAACAAGGAAAGAACAAGAAAAAGCGTACGGTTTAAAGGAAAAAAAACAAAAACAAACACAAAAAACTAAACAAATCACTCTATGGCTCTTGATAAACCTAATGTAGAACTCAATCAACATAACACAATGGAAAGAGGAAGAGAGGTGGTTTTAGAGAGGGAGTGGTTGGATGAACATTTTAGAGAGAGAAAGTAACATAAGAGAAAACTTGTATTAAGTGTGTGAAAATAATGAACAAACAACACCCCTTCTATAGCATGGAAAGGGTATTTATACCTCCTATGGCGGGTTTAGGCATTGGCTTGCATGGGATTTCCATGGGCCTTGGGCTAACTAGCCTAGTAAGTTTCTAAAAATAAATAAACAAGCTATCTATAGATATCTATGGAAGTGACCGACACTTTTGTGTTCCTAACAGTGTGGTTGATAAAGTGCGCGCCTTCTACACGAAGAATCTAGCTCGACCATGGCAAACAATGTTCAAGGGGTTCAACCGCTGCTTAACCACAAGAACATCTGGACACAATCAAACAAAGATCAACATTATTCAAATATTTCATGTCGTGATCAACCGAACAGATGTTGATTATGTTGCTCTTCTATGGTGGGATTTCATGAACAATGTGCATCAGAAGAAGGAAGCCATTCAGTATCCTCGATTCATCAAGCTCATAATTGCTGATTCTGATGATAAATCCCAGAGATTCTCAAAGGATTGGAAGAGGATTATCATTCTATAAGGATTGATATTCATTAGTTTGCATGCGTATACTACTGGGAATGTGCTTGTACGAGGGATGTTGATTCCGGATGCGTTTCTGACTGAGGAGATCCATGCCACTGATGACTTTAAGGAGTATGAGACGGTGTTTATGAATGTAGATGTTCCAATGAATCAACCGCAACTGGTTATTTCTACCCAAAGAATATATAGGTCTACACCTAAAGCCCATAGGACACCTACCCTTACTGCTAGTCCTCAAGGGAAGAAGAAGAAGCAAAGTGTTAGAGAATCCATTTCACTAAGAAAAACACACAAGCTAACTATCAAGAAAAGGAAACAAAATACACCTTCAGGAGATGATAGAGAGAGAGAGATGCAATAGCTGAAGCAACTCTTCTAAGCCTTGCTTTACATAAAACTACTTTAGATGCTGAAGCTCAAGAAAATATTGCTAAAGTACAAGAAAAACTGGATGGGGAGGAGATTGAAAAAATAGTTGAAGATGAAGAATCATATGCAAGTGCGTTTGCTGATTCTGTGTTTAATGATGATGTTGATGATTCCGGTACTAAGATAGAGCCCGAGAGTCATAAGGAACATCCAGAACATATAACTGATGATGATGAATATATGTGAAGGAAGAAAGATGGAAGTGGTTAAAAAGAAAAACAAAAGATGGATGTAATTTGAAATAAAAGAAGATGTAGAGATTGAGAAGGAGAAAGATATTGCTGATAATGGAACGGGTAGTATGGAGATTAGGAAAGAGCAGAAGCAGACACCAATTTCCTCACCAACTAGATCCCCTAGGAATGTTTCATCTTCTGACAAAACAGTTTATGAGGAATTGACAGCTATTATTTCACCAACAACTACCATCACATCTAAAGATTCATCTACAACAAAACGCAAGAAAAGATCTTTCTCACATAAGACAAAGACTCTACCAGGTAGTATTGCTGAAATGTACAAACGACGTGGTCAAATTCATTCTCATATCAAAAACAAATTTATTACTCATGAGTTCTTTATGGGAAAGATTCAAGAAGTTCTAGATCATTGCAACAAGGTTATTCCTGAGATGACATTTGCAAAAACGAATGAAATGATCAAAGAAGAGATGCCACAATTGGTAAAGCTTGTAGTTGACAAGGATAGAGAAGTTTCTCCTGTCAACATATTAGATATAGTTTCAAAAGAATTTGTCGCTCATGGACCAAAAATGATTGAAGAACTGTTTTGAAAGCACATGCAAAATACAACTCTCAGTCTTTATCCTACAACAAGCTCTTTGTAGGATCGTTTTATTCATAAACGGATGATGGATTCTTGTGATTGGTTAGTTTCTAGAGAGAGAAAACAATAGAGAGATCGTTTTAGAGAGAAAGAGTATGTGATTAAAGTGAAATGATTGTTGACAGTTACTCTTCCAAGTTGGAAGTGGCTTATATAGTTTTTACAAAATACCGCGGTATAGTACACCGGCTTTTATACGCGAAAAGACATACGATTAACACTATTATAACTACGAACTATTATAATCAATAATTAGTAAGGGTGAAATGAGTATTTACTCATATTCTAACAAGTTCTCCCCCTAAGGGGGGTCACCTTGAAAACATAGACTTAAGCACTTCAGCTTGCAGGTCTTTTGATTTCTTCATGTTACATCTCGTACTTTGTTGTAGTGATCTTTTAGATAACTATTGAGCTTGTGCACTTTGACTGTTTTGATTTGATCATGAGCTCTTCTTGAGATCTTTCAGTACCAAACTGAATCTTTCATCTCTTGTAATTTTTGCATCTTTGTGCACTTGTGAAGAGAATATGATTTCAGTGTTTGCGGAGCTGGGTCAACTTTATGAGTTCTTTCCTTAATTCCTAATCCATGGTAGGTGTGTCCTGAAGCATTTTAGGTATTAACTTGACATTACTGGAACTAGTATCTCGCCATTATCTTTAAATGATCTGTAGAAAAAGTTAGCAATAATTGAGAAAAACTGATTGAAAATCAGTATAAGTGTTAATTATGAAAATATTTGTAACACTTGATAGTTTGATTGGTGGCTCAAATGTTCAATAATCGTCAATTCTTTATGCCTGGAACAAGTTTGATTCAGTGATCGACACCATTCGTTTATTTCCAGTTGACATAAGTTTGATTCTTGTAGAATCGCACAAGTCATCTCTTACCTGAGCTTGTTTGATTTAGACTCTAGAAGGATTTCCATCTTCATAGTGGAATACCTTTCGTATCACTCGGATGGTTCTGGCTAATATCACAAGGATTAATGAGTGAGGACTCTTAAGATACCTTGTGTTCCACAGTGTGAGAAAGACAAGATAATATGAAATTGTGTCCGAACGAGATTAATGATGTCACTTGGCTCTAGGACTCGAAAGTGCGCTTTGATTTTAGTGATCGGAGGCGGGAGCTAATGCTACCTTTTCAAATACCGCTTACTCGGAGTGAGAGAGTACAGTATTAGATTGCAATGTTTAGACTCATGTCTTAATTACTATGAGGGTGTGGACATTATTTCTTCAAAAGTCTATTCGAGAACTCATCAACAAAATGGCATTGTTCGAAAGTGAAATCGTACACTTATGGAAGCAGATCGTACAAAGTTGATATTCTCAAAAGCACCGGTGTTGTTCTTGGGGCCAGAACAGTTGTAGCCTACGCTTGTTACACCCAGAACGATCCCTAATCATACTCGTCACAAAAAAAAACCCCTTATGAGCATTTGTACGATGATTATAGTAGCCTGATTTTAACATTGTCTGCCGAGTATTTTGGTGCTGCTTTCGCGATCCTACAAAATGACAGCGAAGATCTAGGGAAAAATTTCTAAGCCAAAGTGACATTGGGTTTTTCGTTGGCGTATGCTCCTAGCAGGAAGGGCTTATAGAATCTACAACAGAGAACTCGTTGATTAATGGAAACAATGTCACATCCATTCGATGAGATGCATTCAGACGATGGCTTCCTGCTACGAAGATCCAGTTCAGGGAACCTGAGCCTATCATGATGGACCCTGAACAACTCAATTCGGGGCTAACCCCATCGCCGTCCCTTGCTACTACATACATTCTACAACAGATATAAGATCTGGGAGATTTATTCAGATATTCGATGAATAACTTTGATCAATCTACGAATAGTGACAGTTCCCTTGGATACTGTTGTAACGCTCTATATTGTTTCTCACAAATACATCTGTTTCTTCAACGATTGTAAAGATGCACCCTTCTACAAGTTCAATTCACTGTCATCCTCTATCAAGCTGATCTATAGTCTTCCTCATGTGTTGCAGCTGGACCAACTATCGAAGACACCTCAATTACTCAAGCTGACCTTCATCCCTCAGTTAACCCTGTTGCAGGAGAACCTAGTTCTGCACAGTCAACATCAAGGGATGTTAGTTTAGCTGAACCCAACCAAGTTACTCAACCACCAGATCATCTCAGAAGATGGACCAAAGATCACCCTCTTGATAACATCGTTGGCATCTCAGAAGATGGACCAAAGATCATCCTCTGGATAACATCGTTGGCAATCCCTCTCGTCCTGTATCTACCAGAAAACAGTTAGTATCCGATGCTTTGTGGTGCTGTTTCCATACTGAACTGTCCAAAGTCGAACCCAAGAACTTCAAAATGGCCATGATAGAAGAATGCTGGTTTCAAGCCATGCAAGATGAAATTCACAAATTTGATCGACTTGAAGTATGGGAATTAGTACCTCGCCCAGTCTATGTTATGGTTATCGCTCTCAAGTGGATCTACAAAGTGAAGCTTGATGAATATGGTGATGTATTGAAAAACAAGGCTAGGTTAGTTACAAAGGGATATCGTCAGGAGGAAGGTATTAATTTTGAAGAATCGTTTGCTCCAATTGCACGAATAGAAGCCATTAGAATATTCATTGCCAATGCCGCAACCAAGAATATGATCATCTACCAAATGGATGTCAAAACTGCTTTTCTGAATGGTGATCTTCAAGAAGAAGTCTTTGTCAGTCAGCCTGAAGGATTTGAAGACCAGGATAATCCTACTCACGTTTATCGTCTGAAGAAGGCTCTTTATGGGCTAAAGCAGGCACCAAGGGCGTGGTATGACACACTATTAAAGTTCCTTTTGGCCAACAATTTCTTCAAGGGTGCCGTGGATCCAACGTTATTCACACGCAAATCAGGCAAACATATTCTACTTGTTCAAATATACGTAGATGACATCATTTTTGCCTCAACAGATCATAATGCGTGTCACATATTTTCCAAAGAAATGAGCTCCAAATTTCAGATGTCAATGATGGGACAAATGTCGTTTTTCTTAGGACTACAAGTTTCTCAAAGTCCCAGAGGCATCTTTATTAACCAAGCAAAATATGCTCTCGAAACCTTAAAGAAATATGGAATGGATCTCTCTGACCCTGTCGATACACCAATGGTGGATCGATTGAAACTGGACGAGGATCTCATGGGGATTCCAGTTGACCAAACTCGATTTAGAGGAATGGTTGGCTCCCTAATGTACCTTACAGCCAGTAGACCAGACCTTGTATTCGCTGTGTGCATGTGTGCTAGATATCAGGCTAAGCCTACCAAAAAGCACCTTGAAGCAATCAAACGTATCTTTCGGTACCTAAAAGGAACCATTAACATGGGTCTTTGGTATCCGAAGGACAATGCTATGTCACTAACAGCTTATGCAGATGCGGATCATGCGGGATGTCAGGATTCGAGAAGAAGTACGTCGGGAAGTGCTCAGTTTCTTGGAGATAGATTGGTTAGCTGGTCATCAAAGAAGCAAAGAAGCACGGCCATCTCAACAACAGAGGCGGAATACATTGCAATGTCTGGATGCTGTGCTCAAATCCTTTGGATGAGATCTCAGCTAAAAGACTACGGCTTTCTGTTCAATAAGATTCCTCTGTACTGTGATAACAAAAGTGCCATTGCTTCTTTGCTGTAACTACGTTCAGCACTCTTGCTCTAAACTCATAGACTCTAAGGCACCATTTCATCCGACGAACAAGTGGAAAAATATAGTGGTTTTGAATCTCTACTTCGTGGAAACGAGTTTTCAGTTGCAGACATTCTCACCAAAGCATTACCAAGTGAGGAACCGGTTTTTTCGAATTTCTTCTTCCACGCCTAGGCATGAAGAGTTTGACCCCTAAAATTCTCAGACGACTTCAAGAAGGAGAGGATGAGTAAACAGAGTGTCTTAGTGTATCCTTTGTAAATAGGCTACACAAAAAAAAGGCTTAAAATTAATTATAATAATTAATAATAAAATTTTAGGAAATATGTTAAGTCATTTGGGAATTAATGAAAGGCTTGCCAATTACTTTCGAAGTGCAAACCGGCTTGATGTTCTGGGCTTGGATTACTTTTTATCCAAGGCTTTATGGGTGTATAGTATAACCATGGTGAGGGGGAAGAGCTTGTTTCGCCTGTTACTTTTCTCTCACTCAACGACTCAGCTCTTTCAAAGAAAACAGGTCGTTTGTTTTGACGGGGGAGAGTAAATGGGAAACAATCTAAGGGATTTCTAATAGGACTGTTGGCATGTATGAAATGTGTAGATTCTAAGATGTTTTTGTTTTCTAATGGAGTTATATTTGAAGGGGAGTTAAATAATGTTAAATCAACGGTCCAAAGGTATTAGTGTTGTAATTGATTGGGGTTTAAAAAGCATTGCTCTTTGTTTCCTAGCCATATTAACCATATGGACTTATTTGGCCAATTGCTATCTTAGAAAAGCCGTATAATACTTAAAACAAAAAATATAAGAAGATGGGAAAACCTAAGGGACGGAAATCTGCCATAACGTTCTAAACTTGGAGAATAAACAGTGGCGGAGAGTTGGTAGTATTGGTCAAAACTTTCAATAAAAATCGGTGTTAACAACAAAAACACGCACTCTCTCTTTCAGCTACTCGCAGCCAGAAGGAACCTAAACCTCAAATCTTGGTTTGTCCTCTGTGTTTCTTGCAAAGGGTATAGTTATCATGGTCCTTAATCCTATATCATTTATTCAGTTTGGTATCAAAGGAAAATCGTTTTTTTTATTGTGCTTTTTTTTTTTTTTTTCTCGAATTTTTTCTTTTCTTTTTTTTTGAAAATGAAAACACTGTAAAAATGTGTCAATAAAAAATTAGATCTAGGGTCGGTTTACATGAGAATACCAATGTAGTGTTGTATGGTTGTGCTTTAGTTGCTGGAATTGTTCATACGGTATTTATTAATATAGTTTTTGTTGCTGTGGATTTCTATCTCAAAAAATAATGAATTGTTTTGACCATATTTCTTAATGGCGGGTTGACCTTTTTTGTAAGAAAAAGTCGGGAGTAATGTTGTTGGGTTCTTATGCGTGGCTAAGCCTAGGAATGCCTTAGGATGTGATTAGGCTTGACAAAGGAGGTGCGTGGTTTGAATTTTAAGGAATCTGTCCGAATGGCGAGTTGCTCATGATTCTTAATGGCCGTAGGTTGCGTATGTTTCTAGGTGGCGAGTTGATTATTTTATTAGTTTTTAATAACTTACTCAACCCGCTGGTTCATACGGCGGGTTGATTCACAGCGGGTTGCCTAACGGCGGTATCTATTCACAGGGGTTGCCTTAAAAGCAGGGTTCACTCCAGCGTATGTTAGAAATGGCGGGGTTGGGCCAACAGGGGTTTGACTAACAGCGGGGTTTGCTCATTAATTTTCTAAATTATTTATTCCAACAGGTAAACCGCCGTCTCTCGGCGGTTTGGTCGAATATTTTTATATATTAAAATATTCAACCCGCCCCTTTTCAAATATTATTCATGGCGGTTTAGTGCCTTTTCGCGGCGGTTTGCTCGATTCTCCTAACTCGGCTAGGTGGGAATTAAGCCGTCGGCGGCGGTTTGGGCTCAAGTTTGCAATTCTTTTGGACCATTGAGCCCAATAACCATCAAGGGACCCATATCGATTGACCCAGTTGTCTTTCTAAAACACACATCCGGGCCTTAGTGACAAGTAATTAATCCTGTGGAGAATTAGTTAGAGTTTTCAATCAATACCAATAGTTTCCTCTGTTTTTTATCTATCGTGGAGTGACATTTGACATTAATCAATACGGAAGTTCTTCTCGAACCTTCGTTTCTCTGCTATGTTTGTCTTCTTTGTTAATTACTATTTGTAGAATACGGATGGCAGAAACAAATGTTTCCCACTCATAACCTCCTACGAAGAACAGCATGAGGCAAGATTGTACCTGTTCTCAGTGGTTACAATGCGAGGAAAAGCAACCTTCTTTTTAATGCACAAAGATTCAAAAGAACCCTATCTTTCAGGTTATCAGTGGGAATCCTGAGTAATTCCAACTTCTTTCAAGCATTCACTGCTCAGCAATATTACTGATATCTACCTACAAACTGTCTGGGATAAACAATGACCATATAACGAGGAGAGACTGGGTTTATAGTTGGCAAAGTTGATGACATGGTTCGATCTAAGTGATGATCTCTTCATGAAAGGCATTAGCAAAATTAGCAATATACTCACTGTACATACCCAACGCCACCCTTTGGGTTACCTCCGTTGGTACACGGTGGTGGTTTGATTTTGTTTAATGAGCTGGGGTATCTGAACCCTGTAGAAATTGTCTCTAAATAGAGGGTGAATTATGTGTATCAAACCTTGGAGCGGCAATTTATTATCCCTTAATCAATCAGTGCCGTGACAGGAAAGACTGCTGCGCAGTGACAAAACCCAGACATCCCAGTTATGCAAATGTCTGTGGGGTATTCGTCACTCAAAACTAATGTTGATCCTGCAGAGTGTTATGGGAACGAGTTTAATCAAGGGATCAGAATTTTTTTCACACAAAAGCAATTAGAGCCACAAAGCCAGTCTGATAAGAACCCAAAGAAGAATAGTAACCCCTCTCTCAGCCCTTAGGAATGGTTTTCCAAGGTGGATAATCTACTACTTGGCAAGCAATAACAAATCATCGACGTCCAATTCTTGTTGGTTCGTCATACTGGAGATGTTTAATATTAGGGAAATCTAAGTTTGTCCCCCCCCCCCTCCCACCCTTCCTAACGGTTTGAGTCAGTTGAAGTGTTGGAATGGCCAATTCCCAGATCCCTGATAACTGAAGCATTCAACACTCCTGTATTATCCCAAGTATCTGGAATTGGTTGCTGAGGGGAATACAAAGAAAACCCTCAAGACAGTTGCAAAGCGTGCCTGAAAACCTTGCAACAAAGCGTGCTACACATAAAAGCCCACAACCACCCACACCAGGCAAACAATCCATGCCTGCTCATCCTTCGACAAAGAAAGAAGAAACTTCCAAGCGTCAAGCTTCAACAGAAAGTTAGAAAGGGGAAAGCCTACTTGCCATCTCTGTTGACGAAGATGATGAAGCTCAACAGATTATCCTCAGAAGACGATTGATGATCCTGATCTCGAAACTGTGCTAAGAAGATGAGTTGGGGAAGCTCATCAAGAAAAGGGGAAGAAGGAGAAGGTGTTGATGATGACATGGCTACGAGCCATAAGCTTAGCTGGGATCCAGCCTTTTGCCACAAGGTAGGGCTCTGTTGGAGGGAGGTAACGATAAGGGACCAGTATTAGAAATAACTTCCAAACTGCATGAAGTAGTAGGCAAGGGATAAAAGGCCGTGGTAATGAAGAAAACAAGTAGCTCATTCTTGATTCGATCTGTCAAGACGAAAAGACTCCTGATCAGTTTTATCCTGTTAGGCGTGATTCAAACTCCTTCATGATTCAAAACTACTGGACCATCTTTCTCAACCTTGAAGATGACACATCAGAGGAAAGTGACTTGAATCTTCATCACACATCTGATTCAGAACGAACAGAAGAGAAACAGAAACAGCTGCCTCCTAAAGGTGAACAAAGATCAAGGTAAAGTCAGATTGTATACCGTAACTTCAGGATTAAGCATTCATTGTATAAGAACCCTGAAAAAGCACATTGGGCTTCATGGCTTGGACCAGACCTGAGCCCATGAAAGAAGACCTGACTGGTTCAAGGGACCTCTGCGATATTATGTGTCTCTTGCTGGACCAAACCACTGAGCACATGGCTGTTTGAATTCCTCGCCACAGCTACCCAACAGATTCATGAACAATAAAGCTCATAACCAGATACGTACGTGTCATCGATGATAAACAAGAAATTGTCAGTTTGGTTCTATGTCTTCATGACGAAAAATATCGTTGACACTTTTAACTTTTGGGGTATCAATTTCTTTATGACTAAACAACCGGAGATGATCAGTAGAAAAAAAATATCTTAAGTTAGAGAGGAGTCTGATTCCACCATACTGATCCAAGTCATCAAACAGTAAGGTCAAACTCCTCCAGTGATTGTCCCTTCACAGTTGTATAATCTTCGAAGCCGTCATAATGGTCACTCCTACATCCAATCAACACGGAAGCTACAAATACAATCACAAATCTCTCCTGAAATCACTCCATTCATCGCCCCCTTCAGCTAAGAGTGGAAAGATTGGAGCACTAGAGATGTCTGAAGTGAAGAAGACTGACTACTCTGCTGATGTTTGGCTTAATTAGATCCTAAGGTTCTAAGGATTGTTGATAAATATCTAGGAACAAAACTTGATGATTGCTCTTCATAGGTTCTTGAACGACAACTGCAGATTTAACGAGAAATACTATGTGCTGCTGGCCATAGCGTTCTATCCAGAATCAAGAATATGAAAAGAGTTCGAAGGAGATTATCTGTATCAAAAGGTACAAGGTGAGGAGAAACAAGATGAATTAGACACATCAGGTCAAAGGTAAAGTTGATCTTAAGAATTTATCTAACGAGTGTCTCTTTCAAGACATGAATAAGTTCAAAAAGTCTGCAAACAGAAAATTACTGCCAACTACTTACTATACCTTGCAATTTTATGGAAGCTTTGATAGCAGATGAAGACGCCATGATAAAGGCACGTTGCGACACAGGGTGAAAGATCACTAAGGAAATCTGTTAGTGTTGATGATGAAGCGATGATGTTGTTGGATGGCCCTTCAGTTGGATTCAAAACCAGGGGTAGGATCAAAAAAAGAGAAGAAAGATCTGATTCTACGCTTCTGGGTCAGGCTCAACCTCCTACATAAAGATGTGACCACAAGTTCAACGAAACCAAGGGAGTCGGATGCATCTGCTACAACACAAACATCCAGCTCTCACCTTCAACTGGATGGAAGATCATGACACATGGAGAATTGCTGGTGAAGGACTCTTTGATGCACAGACTGATCCGGATTTACATTCCTGAACAATTCTTCAGATGACATTCTAATGGGCAGGATGAAAGGGGAATGAATCCAGATATGGAGGACAATGACAACGCTCACATTCCAAGGTATTGTCAACCACTATGTGGTTTAAGCGCTTTAGGAAGCGTCAGTGGACGTGTTCACCTGAAACCAGAATGGACCATTCCCACGAATGATTTCCCCGGAAACCAGTGAATAACTAGGAAATACATACGCCACAACGTAATAAAGTTCCTCCTAAGGGAGAACAAGCTTCAATGGAGACATGTGATTTGGGTCGTTTATTCAAATGGTTCTGCTGGTCGAAAGGAAAGAAGAAGCTCTGCAAAGCTGATTTAGAAGGTCCAGCATTCAACCTTGTTAAAGATGCCTTTCATAAGAACATCGTCTTTCTTCAAGTCAGATGGATGAATGCCATAAGCTGCCTGACAAATAAGGTTGATTTGTATAATCCTGAGGGTCATCAAATTCAACGGAATGTATATGAACCACTGCCCTTAGGAGGACCACCAGGTCAGGGTAAACTATTCAACAACCAATTCTTCTACAACAAGGATCTGGATTATCTTTTGAAAGTGACAAAGAGCGAAGAATTGCCTTATCACCATAGCCTACGCTCAAAGCGCTCATTCTAGACTTTGGCCTTGTAAGTATTAGTTCCAACTTTTGTGGGTTGAAAGTGGAACGCGGTATATGACAATCAGTGAGGTCTATGGGCTCACTTCACTGGTGGTTTATACGAAAGGAATTCTACATCAACAAACACCGTTTAAGACCTCGATCATGAAGCAGTCAGTTCGCAGATGCGAATTCTTTGTTGTGATCGTGTCAAGGTATTAGAAATATTACGGAATCCAACTACCTAAGAGAGATAATAATTCTTAACGTCGTCGCGGATTACCAAAGAGTACACGATTTAGAAAGGATTTTAAAAAAACTTTCATACAAATGATTTTGAAGATCTGTTCCTACTTATATCCAAGAAAAGCTAAACCATTCTGCCCCAAGACAGACAAGGACTAGTCTTCCACACAGTAGTCAACATGTGGGATAAGAAACCTGGTGATCGGAAATCGTGTGGGTGACTTACAGCTTGGATTGAAAGCTATCAACAAAGATCAAACGTGAAACGTTCCAAATTGGATGCAACCGACTATTACTTCAAAGAAGATTACATGATAGTCCCTAAGCCAAGAGCCGTTGTCTACAGAGACATAAATGATCAAAGAAAGTTGTTGAGGCTGAATGAGCTTCACAAGTTTAGTGATGGGACGTGACATGGGTAATGGAAAAATTTGGACACATGGTTAAAGGACTTTCTTCTGTTCGTGTACAATAAGGGCGCATGGAGACTAGATGTGAGTCAGGTAGGATGGACAAGAGAAGACAGCAAAAAGACTTCAATCTCTGCAATCGATGAGGAAACAGGACATACAGATCAGAAGGATCTATCGAAGTCTAGAAAGCTTTGTTGGAGGAAGAATAAGAGATATTGACTACATGTTAGTGTAAAAGTCCTTAGGTATGACATGTAAAAGGAGTAAAAGCGAGAATAAGGGAAAAGTGTCGACTGAGATGGAGCTAGTACTGGAATAAACCCAACAAGGTTCTAGTCATGAATCTCGGTGGTAAGCACTTAAAGGGGTTTGAAGGAATTAAAAGGAATTGTAAAGATAAAGGGCTTTGTTGTAAAGAAAAGGATGAACTCTATGTACTTAGGCAGAAACCGGGTCAATACATATGCTGCCAGAATCACTAAGATGATTGTTGGCATTGAAGATCGACATCATGGACCTAGTGATGTGCAATGACAACCCTCCCTGCACGAAGAATCTTTCAAAAGATTTCTGTTTCAATTCTCACGGAGACTAAACACGTTATCTATTGACTTTCTCACTCCGAGTTAGTTGATATTGAACTAGGGTAGGCTGTAACGTAGCTCCCAGCTCCGATTACTAGAACCAAAACGCAACTATTGAGGTCTCGAGCCAACGAGATCGTCAATTAAATATCGCGTTAGGACACGTATCCAAATTCTCTTGTCTTTCACCACCACTGGGAAACAAGTCTATCCTAAGAGTCCTTAGCAGTGAATCTTGGATTTTGCCAGAACATCGAGTGAAACGATAGTTTTTCACAATGGAAGATGGAAATCCTGCTCGACCCAACATCAAACCAAGCTCTTAGGTAGGTTGACTTGTGGATTCTACAAGAATTAATTGTTGTCAACCTGGAAAGAAACGATGGTGGTGCGATTATGTATGAATCAAACTTGATTCCGAGTACAAGAATTGACGGTTATTGATCATTTGATAAACAATCAAATCTCTCGAAGTGTTACAAAATATTTTCATAAGAAACACTTAGACTGTCTTTTCAAATCAATTTTCTCTTTATTACTAACTATTTCATTACAGGATATCTTAAAGATGGAGATGGGGATGGAAATTTGATTAGCACTCTAATATCAACGTGAATAATCCGCAATGCTTCAGACACGACCTACACTTGTTATGAAGTTATGAAAGACCTTATAAAGGTGTCAAAGCTTCCGCAAACTCTGACATCATGTATTACTTCACAAGTGCACAAGATGGCGATCCATTACAAGATGATGTAAGATTATGTTTGGGCGATGATCTTAAGAAAGCTCAAGATCACAGTCAAAGACAAGTCTAAGATAAATCAAAAGATCACTATCCCAAATGTACAAGATATCAAATGTCTACGAGCTAAAGACTGAAGTGATTAAGTTTGGTATTTTTAGGGGTCACCCAGTGTATTTTACTGTTTATTATAGCTCGTAGTTTAATAGTTAATAGTACGTTTTTCGGTTTTAAGTCGGGTACGAATACCCGGTATATTGTAAGTACTATATAAGCCTCTTCCAACTTTGGAAGAGGTAAGCTAGTCATTATTTCCTTTTCATAGAAACACATTTTCTCTCACTACAAAACTCTCTCAAGTGTTTCTCTCTCTAGAAACTAGCAAAATCCAAGAATCGACCCCGTGTTATGATATAGGATATACCACAAATTTGTTCTAACTGTTCAATCTATAAGACTTCTTCTTTAGTACCTTATTCTAGACTTTTAAGGTATATTTGCATTGAAAGAATAAATGAAAATGAGAGTCTGCACATCTCTTATAGAAAACACATTTAAGATCACTATTACAATGCTATTTTTCAATTCTGTCTTATGTCAGAAACTTATCTTGAATTGCCAACCATAGGATAAAAGCATGTTTGGAATTAACTGGTTATACCATACAACATGATTCCAATGAACACTTGGCCAGCTTTCTCTCATGTCTTTCCAAGATTGTTTTGTTGAAAATTATACCTTTAGCCCATTATTAGTCAGCAACATAACTACATCTTCTTTATCATTTTGTAATGCAGGGGCTTGAATATTACTAAGAATAAGAAAAACACTAATCCAACAGGCCATCTCCACTTACAATTAACCTCCATATCTTTAATTACTACATCATCATGAATTCTAGTATCATAGATTGATCTTTTAGTAATTACCTCACTTAATGGGCCATTAGAACACCATTTATGATAAAAACACAGATAATTTTTTGTCATTTCCAATGCTATAGCGTATAAGCTCTTTAATGGAATCCCTAATTTTTGGCATAGTCTTCCATCCTCAACTATCACATTTATTCATAGCAACATGCCATATACTTCTGTTTTTTAACTTTACCACATTTACCTATTTTGCCCATAGAGATTCCTTGTTTTCCATAATTTTCCAAAACTTTTTTATTAGCAACACTTCATTCCAATGTTTTAAAGGTTTAATTCCCAAACCCCTTGATCTTTAGGTTTTCACACCATCTTTCAGGCAACTCTAGCTTTACATTGAGCTGAATCTCCAGAATTCCACATAAATCTCTTAAACAGCTTATCAAGATCCTTTACAACTAAATCCGACAAGATGTATACAAAAGCCCTATAGATTTGCATTGATGACATTACAGAGGCAAGTAATTGGATTCTTCCAGCATATGACAAAGTCTTATTTCTCTGACAGATAATCTTATTCTTTACTTTCTCAATCAATACTTTACAATCCTTAACTCCAAGTTTTTTAGCCAGCAAAGGGACACCAAGATATCTCACATGAAGTTTTCCACATTTGAAAGGAAGGATTTCAAGCAGCTCTTGTTTCTCTCTGTCTTTAATGCTACCAAAAAATAGTACTTTTTCCAAGATTAGGTGCTAAACCTGAAACTTAACTAAATTCTTCCATAGATTTCTTTATGACTTCTGAAGATCCTTTATTACCCTTACACAACACCAATAGATCATCAACAAAACACGTGCGGGACAACTTTAAATCCTTGCATCCAAAATGGTATCTGAACTTAGTAGAGGCTTCAATATTCTTACACATTATAAGATTGAATACTTCCATAACCAATGTAAACAAGTATGGATAAATATGATCCCCTTGTTTGAGACCTCTTCCACCTTTAATAAGTACTAGAATTTTACACATTCAGGCAATGCACGCCCCAGACCGGGGCCTGACTGATATAAGTGTCGAGGGCGTGCGTCATAAAGAGAATTCTGTCACCCAAGCAATAAAGATGAACGACACTCATCATTGGGAGTTTTTGTAAAAGTATCAGTTGCATAAAAGAAAATTAATTTAAGGTTTACAACCACCACCCGGTCATTAGAGAGTTAAATGTAGCGGATGCATAATAAAGTTTTGACAATTGTACAACAAGTATATAAATGAAAAGGTCTGAAATTGGCGAAGTCACATAGCACATAGACTCCATTTAGCATTAAGAATCAAGCCAAGCTAAGCACTTGAGAAAACATGTTTAAAACATCAACATAATGTTGGTGAATTCATAGGTTTAAGTTAGTACAAGAGTGGACCACAAAATTTCAAAACGCATGCGACTACTATAACATATACAGCATCACATAAAAAGTATTTACTGTTACGCTTCAGATCATGTCAACCAATGCTAATAACTACTGGGCATATTGTATAGATCTCCTACCCTTACTGGTGTCTCCAAACCAAAGCCCACCTCAACGCACATCGACATGACCCATTATCCGTTTTATTCTTTGTTCAGTGGACCAAAACGATAGGGATAATTAGTCATAATAGATTATTTACGCATTGCGCTCACTTAAATCCAATCCAATTAGGCCATAGGTGACTAACGGTCATGATAGTTCGAGCATTTGTGTTTGTAAGCCAAACTTAGGCAAAAACTTAACATGTAATAAACTCCGTTAGAACTTGTGTCTAATTTTACATAAGCAAACAAATGTTTTCTCAGCAAAGTACAAAGATTTGAAAATAAATAAAACGATAGGGGGGATATTGACACTCACCTTAAGATGTGGGTTGAATTTCGATAATCATCGAGGGTAGAACTAAAGCTGGAACGAAATCCTAACGCGACACTTTCTAAAGACGGTCTTTGGAAAACAAATGTATCAATGAAACTTGTACGATATGCTTTTCAAGGGAGGAAAAGACCATCATGTTGTTTGTGCTTTAGTTTGTTTAATAAAGTATGACTAAATAAAATTACAAAGTTTTTCGTTAAGTCTTGGCGCTTATCCAAAAATTACTACTTTTAGAAAGTTTCTATTTTAGGAAAGTTTTTAGTTTCAAGACGTTAATACCGTCCCCTATATTTGTTAAGTTTCCATATTTTCAAAATGCGCTAACTAACCATAATCGCTAAACTTCCAAGTCTGATCCGCTAAGTTTTACCAAACATACTTATTGTTGTAACCTTATCGCTTATATGCGCAAATATGTATGACTGTCTTCAAATGATGCTAATCTATATATGTGTTACTATATGTTTCGTCTAGAGTTTAGAAAAAGTCCAAAAATGTCCGAAAGGTCCTCTTCAGTGTACCGACAAGCTACTTTTACTATTCACATCAGCACACTATTCATTTGGTTTTGCCGAAAAATATTTCAAGTTTCATTTGGCTATAACTTGGCCGTTTTAAGTCCGATTTTAAAGTGCGATATGTGAAAAACTATCTATTCGAAACAAGCTCTTCAAAAACTACTTTTACGCCTAATGAAGACATTCTTAGGTCACTCAAAACCTCAAAACTAATCCGGATCAGCAACATGTCTTTTCATAAATACTCCCAAAAATCCATCCAAACGCCACAATAGTGCTTATTCTAGCCTAATCCCGATCACTACCAAACCAACCAACAAAACCACACTTAATCTAACCTAATCCCTTTATTTCTATTGTTGCAACACACTTTTCAACTCATCTCACCATAACTTATAAAACAACAAACATAATACTTCCATTTTTATAAAACTGCTCCAAAGAGTTGTTGTCATTTCTTTTTAGAAAATTACATTAACACATGGAATTTTAACTTGAACAATATTCTTAAGTATAAAACGAAATGAAGGCAAGAGATGACAAGAAATACTTACCAAGATTGAAGAAAGAGTAAGTATTCCACAGATTCTGATTCTAAAATGACTAGATCTATAAAACCCACTTATAAAAATAGAAACCCTAATTTTATAATCTTGAGAAACCCTGAAAATCAACCAACCAATACTTGGATTACCTTAGAAAACCCTTTGGAAAATGAAACTTTAGAACACTTGGTTCTTTGAAAGAACAAAGAAAATGGTAAACCCGATAAAAGGGTGGTTTGGCTGTGGCTTTTAAGAGAAGAGGGAGAGCAAAAGAGAAAAAGAAAGCTAAAAATACAAGTGTGTGTGTTATGAATGAAATAATGGAAGAAACAAAATTTATATAACATAAGTTTAGTTCACATACTAAAAGCGTGTATGTGTGTGCCGTGGACAAGAGACAAGGAGGGGGAGGGGGACCAATTTGATCCTCCAATCAAATTCAAGTTGGCACAAAACATGTGATTAAGGCTTGTTTTTGTTTGATTTGAATTCAAACTTGTACACCAAGGGTGCATGTGATGTTGGTTTGGAAGTATGCATGCATGGGGAGGGGACCAAAGTGAATTTTATTCATTTTATTTGACTAGTGCTTCCCATTTGATTTAATTTCCAAGTCTTGCATGCAAAAGCTCATGTTATAAGTAAACCACGATTTACGCAAGTAACGAAACGAATAACGGTATCACCGAAAATTATGAAATTTTATATATTGCCATAAAATGTAAAAACGCAGTTATTGCCAAAATACTACAATGTTAGGCATCCCGGTCATACCCAGAGACGTATTCTCCAAAATAAGAGGGGCATACTTCCCGGGGGGTTAACGTTAAATATTAAACGAAATCCTCGAAGTTTCAAGTTAAAAACGGAAACGGCTAATTTATTGACGGGGGGATTGCTCAGGAGTTTGTAACCATATTTACCCTATTAATGAAGCTTTGTCCTCAAAGCTTAAGATGTAGCATGAGACGCGGATTCATGGTTAGCGAAGAGATGAGGGTACTTTTTCTGCATTTGGTCATCGCGCTCCCATGAATACTCGGGACCTCTTCTTGAATTCCAACAGACCTTCACGATTGGAATGCGACTTTGCTTCAAACGTTTAACTTCGCGGTCCATAATTTCAATCGGTTCTTTAATGAAGTTGAGCTTGTCGTCGACGTGGATTTCGTCCAACAGAATAGCGAGCGGTTCTTCGAATAAGCACTTCTTAAGGTTTGAGACGTGAAAAGTACTATGAACACGGCTCAGTTTCTCGGGTAACTCAAGTCGATATGCAACCATTCCAACTTTGGAGAGAATCTTAAAAGGTCCAATATAACGAGGGTTCAGCTTTCCCCGTTTGCCAAAACATATCAGACTTTCCAGGGTGATACTTGTCAACATAACCTTTATTCCCCAATTGGAAACTCTAATGGCTACGTCTCTTATTAGCGTAGCTCTTTTGTCGATCACGTGAAGCTTGTAGACGATGCTTGATTTGGATAATCTTCTCGGTTGTTTCACGAATAATTTCTGGGCCAGTGAGCTGAGCATCTCCCACCTTAGCCCAACACATAGGTGACCGGCATTTGCGACCATACAACACCTTAAAAGGTGCAGCTTAAATACTTGTATGGTAGATGTTGTTGTAGGAGAACTTTATTAAGGGTAGATGTTTGTCCCATCCCTTTCCGAAATCCATCACACACGCTCGTAGCATGTCTTCTAACATTTGGATGGTCCTCTCACTTTGACCATCTGTTTATGGGTGGTAAGCCATACTCATGTCCAATTGAGTACTTAGGGATTCATTCAACGATTTCCAAAAATGAGACGTAAACTTATTATCTCGATCAGAAATAATCGAAACTGGCACTCCATGTCTTGAGACTACTTCCTTCAAGTGTTGTCTCGTCAACTTCTCCATTGAGTTGGTTTCCTTCATTGGTAAGAAATGAGCAGACTTTGTGAGTCGGTCTACAATTACCCAAATTGTATCTTGACCAGACGTCGTCTTAGGTAACTTAGTAACGAAATCCACTGTAATGTTTTCCCACTTACATACTGGGATCACAGGTTAAACCAACAAACCAGATGGTTTTTGGTATTCGGCCTTGACTTTGGGACATGTCAAACATTTACTGACATAGGTGGCAATCTCTACTTTCATATTCGGCCACCGATACAGTTTCTTTAAATCTTGGTACATCTTGTATGATCCAGGATGTACCAAATACTTTGACTTATGCGATTCATTCATAATCAACTCTCTTAAGTTACCTCGACAAGGTATCCAACTTCTCCCATTCAAGCATAACGTTCCATCAGCACGTGGCTCAAGCTTCTTAATCATACCACACAGATCTTCTGTTCCACAATTCTTCTCCTTTCTCGCCTCAACCTAAGCTTCTAAGATCTGCACAGGGAGGTTCAGATCAATTTTCAAAACCAAAGCTCGAACTCGTAGTGGCTTAATCCGTTCCTTTCGGCTCAAGGCATCTGCCACCACGTTCGCTTTTCC